>CAWUFW010020716.1:0-142708 GCA_963921515.1 Calotriton arnoldi | reverse complement strand
ACAGTGAACTCATGAGGAAAGGGACTGCATGGGGATTTTACTGGTGTCCCCCTAGCTTGACTAGGCTGCTGCGCAGCAGCTGGAGTAAGGGGCACTGGGCTAGTTACATGCAAACACCTGTGTACATGCGTGTGCACACGTGGGGGGACTGTGCAGGGGAGATTCCTAGCGTGCGCAGTCCAGGAGCAGCTACAAAGTGAATGGTGTGGCAGGACTTATGCAGAATTGGGTGGTGACACGGAATAGGCCTTATGCACTAGGAAGGAACATGCCAGGGAAAGTCAGTGTGCTTTACTGTGTTTTTCACTTCATTATTCCCCTATGGGAATGTGGAGCCCATGTGTTAGATTAACTTCCATAAGGCCTACAGATTCCAGACACGCACTAAAGTCCACGGTAGCGGATGTGAAAAGAAGTATTCTGCAGAGTCCAAAGTCATATTTGTACTGCTTTTGGGTCATCCAGGAATGTCATATTTCTCTGAGTCCCTGGCTGGGGTCTGGCCCTGGCAGGTTAGATTAATGACCCTTCTTCCCAGAGTGAAGATCTTCCCTCCAAGGAGAGGAGATAGGTGGAGCTACAGGCTAATCCATCAGCAGCAGTCTCTGGGTGCCAGGCACCAAGCTGAACCAAGATGAAGGCAGCACTGGGGAAAGGGTCTTGTTTCAGAGACCATGTGGCCAGAGACCCTGGACGACGCCATTTTGAACAAGCCCAGAGGCTGGACCAGGAGGAGGGAGCAGGGGCAGGGAAGTGATGTGTTGCTGTTTGATAGGACAAACAGAGATTTCCTGCCAGCCCCCTACTCAACTTTTAAAAAGTGCTTGGACAGGAAGAGAAGCTCTCTCTGGGGTGTGGTCTGCTGAGGCGGAAGGTGCTGGAGCCTGGCCATGGGCAGTTGGAAGGAGGTGCCCCCTGACTGCCCCAGGCCCCTAACAGCACCAGAAGAAGAGCCCAGGACCGGTGCGCAGAAGCAGGGGCCTCTGCGCAAGGAGAAGAGAGGCCCAGGAGGAGAGCCAGGTGAAAGTCTGGCGCAGGGAGCCAGTGAAGACCGCTCCCTGCAGAATGCCCCCTCTTGGAGTCCCGGAGGGCGAAGGAGAGTGCTCTCAGTGGCTGGGGGCCGCCGCCAGGAGCAAGCAGATGCAAAAATGGGGCAGATCGGACCCCCAGGGGCTGAGATATGGCCCCCGGAAGGTGAGCGACCTTTGACCCCTAAGAAGACCGACGACGAAGCACGTGGGGCTCCGCCGCCGGTCCATGAGATGCCCCCGGGTGGGTCAGGTCCCGGGGGCTGCCCCCAACAAGTAGGGAAGCCGGGGAGCGCCGTCGCGCCCCCGTGAAGGTGCCCAGCTGGGGGGCCAGGAGCCCACCCTGGCCCCCACCGAAATAAAGCCGGAGGATGCCATTGCGCCCCCCGTGAAGAGGAGGAAGGCGGGGGAGCCAGGAGCCCACCCTGGCCCCCGCGAGCGAGTGAAGACGGGGAGCGCCGGCGCGCTCCCCGTGAAGAAGAGGAGGAGGCGGGGAGCGCCGTCGCGCCCCCGCAAAGTGGTCTCGGGGGGCCCGGGATTCCATCCCCGGGCCCCGAAGCAAAGTCGGGGAGCGCCGTCGCGCTCCCCGTGAAGATGAAGAGGGGCCCGAAGTGCAGGCTGGCATGGGGGGAGTGCCGTCGCACTCCCCGGGGGACCGGAGGAGCCGGAGAGGTCCTGCACGTCTGCATTGCCGGCTCCCGCGGCAGCACGCGAAGGTGCTGGCCGGGCGGGGAGCCGGTGGGAGCAGCCGGGGGTGGGCTCCCCGGGCTGCCCTCCAACCAAGGAGCAGGCGGAGGTCCCGGGTGGGACCGGGCCCCCCCCCAAGAGGACCAGAAGCGGTGCGTGCGGTCCCGGGTGGGACCGGGACCCCAGAAGAGAAAGGAGGGGCCCGGGTGGGATCGGGCCCCTGAAAACTTGGCAAGGCGGCCGGGGGTGGGCTCCCCGCGCCGTAGGACGTACCTGGGGGTCCGGGTGGGACCGGGCCCCCCACCAAGCCAGGAAGAGGCGGCGAAGCCGCAGTGCGATCGCGGCTCCCTCCGAAGCAGCGGGGGAGCCGCTACTATAATATGCAGTGATTCCCACAATGCCTTGCAGGCCAGGATCGGCCTGCAAGGACAAAACAGCGTTTTCTCCGCTTGTGGTGGCCCCAGGAGGACGGGGTCACCACCCTACATGTGCAAAGGTGTTGGGGGAGCTGCTGAAGAAGCGCAGTCTCCCCCCAGCACGAAGAAAAGTCTCACTCTAAGTTTCATGGGGACTTCAAAAGGATAACCCCTCAAGGGCTCAGTCAGCATTTAACACCTTCTAGGCTGGAGCGTTTGTTCTACAGCTGAAGGTGGATGAAGAAGTGCATTGAGAAGTGAAAGTCTGAGTTAGGGATGCCTGGAGAAGGGCATCCCCTAGAGGTGGAGAGGTGTAATTGCACCAGAAATGCATTTAACCTAGTTATTCCTTTTTAGGTGGACTGAGAGGTACATGGGTAAAGTGAAATGCTGGTTTAAAGCCATGTTAAGTTTAATGGAGTTATGTTGCTGCATCTTCCTGCTAGGGGATCTGGTTGTATTTACGTAATCCCATGCTTTTACCTGTGATTCCTTTTAAAGTGAAGTGGTGCACTGCAGGAGAAGTGTAGTTGCCAGAAGTACTTCTTTTAATGGGACTGTAAGTCACAAGTGTAAGTTGATGTCATAAGCCAGGTGGGGTTATGTTGCCAGACAGTCCTGCTAGGGTGTCTGACTGTATATGCGTAATCCTGTGATTTCAACTGTGATGCCTTTAGGGGCTGTAATTGCAAGGCATTCAAATGATCAACCAAGGTGATGAGTACTGTAATTCTAAAGTGCTGCTTAAACATGTATTCTTGCTTCTGCGCTTGGGAGAGGAAGAACCCCGACTGCTAGCCCTTAAGATATAGAGGTGCATACTTTATGGTCAGTAGGAAATGCTCGGTCAGGGTTATGTGTCCCCAAGGCAGGTATGCCCATTTCTAAATGCTTGTTGAGGTAACGGGGTGGGACGCCACTGGCATGAGGCCAGTGTGCAGGGCCCGCGGTCCAGGTTATGGTCAACTACTGCATTAGGGGGCAAGATGATGTGCGCACAGAGGAGTTGTGGTACTAGACCCCACCCCCCTGCGGGAGGGGTGGAGATGTTATGCAATGTCACAAAGTAATTCCAACAGCGTATGTATATTTGTAAATTGGTGCATAGTATTGAGTAGTGTGTGTGTTTAATAAATGTACTCTTACTTTTATAAAGCAAAGTACAGACTGGACAATCAATTATTGAGTGTTATTTCTGCGCACCTGCAAATGGCGATTTCTAGCCCACACCACCTCCCTTGAGTAAAGCCTCAGACTGCTCTGCAACGCTACCCTCTGAGAGTCAGGCGCTACAATTGGGTGTTTGGTTCCCAGTGAAGGACAAATGTAGTCATGTTATTTGTGCAGGCCTCACAGATACTGCCTCGTTTTCCAACATTGGTGTCTAGCGGCAGGAAACATAGTATCCCATTCTGGTGCGCATTTATAGCATTTGATAAGTCCAGTTTTGCCACACATTACCTATGCAGTAATGAGCAAATGGAAGAGCGCAAGGCTCTGAGAAGGGTTCAAAGTGTTGGTTAGGTGAACTAAAGGTATGTGAAAGGAAAGCCCTGCGCACATACGTGTCATGTGAAGATATTATGGTTGAAATGTAAACTGTATTGATATGACCGCGCTATGTTGATGATCATGTGCTAGCGGGATTGTGCTTTCCAGGAAATGATTGCATACAAATGTTCTGAGCCATATTGTACACCTTTGAACCCTAACACTATATACACTACACCTGCATGAGGAGGGTGTCTCCTCAAGAGATAGGGACAGCAACTGATACCTACATCACAGGTGGGAGTGTCGGGGTGGATTGACCTTTGTGGGGGACAGGAGAAAGAGGGGGTCCTGGGAGATTCCCGTGCTTTTTAAGGGCAGGGAGGGTTTCCACAGAAGGGGCCCCAGGTATTCTTCCCCCGCTGAAAGTACTTGCATGGGCGCAGGCCAAAACCACTGGAAGGGTGGGGCAGGAGGTTTCTTTACCCCGGGTAGTAACGCCCCAGGGGTTCCCATGGTGGGGGACCCCCAGGAACGTTTCCCACGGTGGGAGGAGGGTTTGGTAGAGTTGGGTGTCCGGTAGGCCCCCAGGTTAACTGGTGGGGAGGTGAGCGACCCAGGGGTGGCCCCTGGTAGGGGGTGGCCCCAGAGGAGGGTAGTTCTTGAGTGATGGTGTGTAGTGGTAGCCCCTAGGTACCCTAGGTGGGCTAGGTAACTGACCCAGTGGAGATCGGAGTGGGGGTGATGTACTCCCTAGTTTCCAGGTGAAGAGTTAGTGGTGGACCCTGAGGCGACAGGGTCGGGTGGACGGTGACCAGTCCGGTAGGTCCTGTGGGTCTTGAACCCAAGGACCAGGAGCATGGGGGGTGTTCCCCTAGCTCGGGGCAGGAGGTGGACTTCTGCAAGGTAGTACCACCCTGAACACAGGTGGGGCCTATCTTAAGTGACGGGACCCTGTGGTTCGCAAAGGGGTGGTGCAGGCCTAGCCGGGATCTTTAGGGTCCTGGCTTGGTGTGGTCGTGCTACCCTGAAGGCAGGTAGGGCCTATCTTAGGGAGGGGACCCTGCTCTTCATAAGGGGTGGTGCAGGCCATCCAGGGACCATGTAGGTCCCTGGGCGGTCTCCCAAGGCGCTGCTGGGAGACCAGGGAGGGCCATGAGAAGTGGGCCTGGGTCTAGCTAACTCGGGGCCCACAGGCTCTCTAAGGGTACTCTGGGAGGAGAGCGCGCCTCTCGGAGGGAAGGGTGCATAGGCCCTGTTCTCGCAGCGGAGAACAAGGAAGGGGTCTAGGTTCCCGGGGTAGTTTCCGTGTGGAGCTGCTGACGGGGGGAATGAGCTGTAGGATGTCTGACGAGGCACCCTCAGTGTTCCTCCCTGGCACTGCCAGTGTGGTAGTGAGGCCGGTCTGAGGTCCTATCAGGGAGCCAGGCCAGTGACCAAGGGGTGCTTTTCTGTGTGGGGAAAGCACGAGTGGCTGTGCTTTCTTTAGGGAAGCCAGTCGTCCTGAAAGGGTGGTGGCAGCAGGATGACCTCAGCGGCAGGCTGAGGGGGAGGGTCCAGAGAGGTTGCATCTTTAGGGTGCAAGGACCAAACAGAGAGAGGGTACTGGTTGGAACAAACTCCGGAAGGGAGACCAGCTAGGGACCCCGGGGATGGGAGGTAGACCTGTCCCAGAAGACCGCGAGGGTGCTGAGGCACAGTACCTTTGTCCAGAGGAGGGGTAGGCATAGTGTTGCATGCCCAAGGGCAAAGGTGGGCCTAGTGAGGCTGAGTCCATGTAGACCATGAGTGACCTAGCGGTATCTAACCTAGAGCCCGGAGGGTTCTTAGGGTAGTCTGGGATCCCTGTCATGGGTGGAGATTTCATGGATGGGAGGAGTAGGTGGTCTGAGCGGATAACTGGTGAGTAAAGGGGGTCTGGTCAGAACCTCTTATAACTAGTTATCGCTGACTACGGGAAGAGTACCCATATAGAGTGGCTACTTCTTCCCTGTAGGATTCAGCTGGGCGCGGCGTGTGTTAGAAGGTGGTTCTGACACTATGGGCCGCCCGGATTTTTCACTTTTTGAACACCTAATTGTTGAACTTTTACTGTGGGAGAGCCTCATAAGTTGGGACTCACCCACAGTGAACTCATGAGGAAAGGGACTGCATGGGGATTTTACTGGTGTCCCCCTAGCTTGACTAGGCCGCTGCGCAGCAGCTGGAGTAAGGGGCACTGGGCTAGTTACATGCAAACACCTGTGTACATGCGTGTGCACACGTGGGGGGACTGCGCAAGGGAGATTCCTAGCGTGCGCAGTCCAGGAGCAGCTACAAAGTGAATGGTGTGGCAGGACTTATGCAGAATTGGGTGGTGACACGGAATAGGCCTTATACACTAGGAAGGAACATGCCAGGGAAAGTCAGTGTGCTTTACTGTGTTTTTCACTTCATTATTCCCCTATGGGAATGTGGAGCCCATGTGTTAGATTAACTTCCATAAGGCCTACAGATTCCAGACACGCACTAAAGTCCACGGTAGCGGATGTGAAAAGAAGTATTCTGCAGAGTCCAAAGTCATATTTGTACTGCTTTTGGGTCATCCAGGAATGTCATATTTCTCTGAGTCCCTGGCTGGGGTCTGGCCCTGGCAGGTTAGATTAATGACCCTTCTTCCCAGAGTGAAGATCTTCCCTCCAAGGAGAGGAGATAGGTGGAGCTACAGGCTAATCCATCAGCAGCTGTCTCTGGGTGCCAGGCACCAAGCTGAACCAAGATGAAGGCAGCACTGGGGAAAGGGTCTTGTTTCAGAGACCATGTGGCTAGAGACCCTGGACGACGCCATTTTGAACAAGCCCAGAGGCTGGACCAGGAGGAGGGAGCAGGGGCAGGGAAGTGATGTGTCGCTGTTTGATAGGACAAACAGAGACTTCCTGCCAGCCCCCTACTCAACTTTTAAAAAGTGCTTGGACAGGAAGAGAAGCTCTCTCTGGGGTGTGGTCTGCTGAGGCGGAAGGTGCTGGAGCCTGGCCATGGGCAGTTGGAAGGAGGTACCCCCTGACTGCCCCCAGGCCCCTAACAGTGCCAGAAGAAGAGCCCAGGACCGGTGCGCAGAAGCAGGGGCCTCTGCGCAAGGAGAAGAGAGGCCCAGGAGGAGAGCCAGGCGAAAGTCTGGCGCAGGGAGCCAGTGAAGACCGCTCCCTGCAGAATTCCCCCTCTTGGATTCCCGGAGGGCAAAGGAGAGTGCTCTCAGTGGCTGGGGGCCACCGCCAGGAGCAAGCAGACGCGAAAATGGGGCAGATCGGACCCCCAGGGGCTGAGATATGGCCCCCGGAAGGTGAGCGACCTTTGACCCCTAAGAAGACCGACGACGAAGCACGTGGGGCTCCGCCACCGGTCCATGAGATGCCCCCGGGTGGGTCAGGTCCCGGGGGCTGCCCCCAACAAGTAGGGAAGCCGGGGAGCGCCGTCGCGCCCCCCATGAAGGTGCCCAGCTGGCCCCCACCGAAATAAAGCCAGGGGACGCCATCGCGCCCCCGTGAAGAGGAGGAAGGCGGGGGAGCCAGGAGCCCACCCTGGCCCCTGCGAGCGAGTGAAGATGGGGAGCGCCGGCGCGCTCCCTGTGAAGAAGAGGAGGAGGCGGGGAGCGCCGTCGCGCCCCGCGAAGTGGTCTCGGGGGGCCCGGGACCCCATCCCCGGGCCCCGAAGCAAAGTCGGGGAGCGCCGTCGCGCTCCCCGTGAAGATGAAGAGGGGCCCCGAAGTGCAGGCTGGCGTGGGGGGAGTGCCGTCGCACTCCCCGGGGGACCGGAGGAGCCGGAGAGGTCCTGCACGTCTGCGTTGCCGGCTCCCGCGGCAGCACGCGAAGGTGCTGGCCGGGCGGGGAGCCGGCGGGGGCAGCCGGGGGTGGGCTCCCGAGCTGCCCTCCAACCAAGGAGCAGGCGGAGGTCCCGGGTGGGACCGGGCCCCCCAAGAGGACCAGAAGCGGTGCGTGGGGTCCCGGTTGGGACCGGGACCCCAGAAGAGAAAGGAGGGGCCCGGGTGGGATCGGGCCCCTGAAAACTTGGCAAGGCGGCCGGGGGTGGGTTCCCCGCGCCGTAGGACATACCTGGGGGTCCGGGTGGGACCCCCACCAAGCCAGGAAGAGGCGGCAAAGCCGCAGTGCGATCGCGGCTCCCTCCGAAGCAGCGGGGGAGCCGCTACTATAATATGCAGTGATTCCCACAATGCCTTGCAGGCCAGGATCGGCCTGCAAGGACAACACAGCGTTTTTTCCACTTGTGGTGGCCCCAGGAGGACGGGGTCACCACCCTACATGTGCAAAGGTGTTGGGGGAGCTGCTGAAGAAGCGCAGTCTCCCCCCAGCACGAAGAAAAGTCTCACCCTAAGTTTCATGGGGACTTCAAAAGGATAACCCCTCAAGGGCTCAGTCAGCATTTAACACCTTCTAGGCTGGAGCTTTTGTTCTACAGCTGAAGGTTGATGAAGAAGTGCATTGAGGAGTGAAAGACTGAGTTAGGGATGCTTGGAGAAGGGCATCCCCTAGAGGTGGAGAGGTGTAATTGCACCAGAAATGCATTTAACCTAGTTATTCCTTTTTAGGTGGACTGAGAGGTACATGGGTAAAGTGAAATGCTTGTTTAAAGCCATGTTAAGTTTAATGGAGTTATGTTGCTGGATCTTCCTGCTAGGGGATCTGGTTGTATTTATGTAATCCCATGCTTTTACCTGTGATTCCTTTTAAAGTGAAGTGGTGCACTGCAGGAGAAGTGTAGTTGCCAGAAGTACTTCTTTTAATGGGACTGTAAGTCACAAGTGTAAGTTGATGTCATAAGCCAGGTGGGGTTATGTTGCCAGACAGTCCTGCTAGGGTGTCTGACTGTATATGCGTAATCCTGTGATTTCAACTGTGATGCCTTTAGGGGCTGTAATTGCAAGGCATTCAAATGATCAACCAAGGTGATGAGTACTGTAATTCTAAAGTGCTGCTTAAACATGTATTCTTGCTTCTGCGCTTGGGAGAGGAAGAACCCCGACTGCTAGCCCTTAAGATATAGAGGTGCATACTTTATGGTCAGTAGGAAATGCTCGGTCAGGGTTATGTGTCCCCAAGGCAGGTATGCCCATTTTTAAATGCTTGTTGAGGTAACGGGGTGGGACGCCACTGGCATGAGGCCAGTGTGCAGGGCCCGCGCTCCAGGTTATGGTCAACTACTGCATTAGGGGGCAAGATGATGTGCGCACAGAGGAGTTGTGGTTCTAGACCGCACCCCCCTGCGGGAGGGGTGGAGATGTTATGCAATGTCACAAAGTAATTCCAACAGCGTATGTATATTTGTAAATTGGTGCATAGTATTGAGTAGTGTGTGTGTTTAATAAATGTACTCTTACATTTATAAAGCAAAGTACAGACTGGACAATCACTTATTGAGTGTTATTTCTGCGCACCTGCAAATGGCGATTACTAGCCCACACCACCTCCCTTGAGTAAAGCCTCAGACTGCTCTGCAACGCTACCCTCTGAGAGTCAGGCGCTACAATTGGGTGTTTGGTTCCCAGTGAAGGACAAATGTAGTCATGTTATTTGTGCAGGCCTCACAGATACTGCCTCGTTTTCCAACACTATATATATTAAACATATTTAAACTTTACAGAAACACACAGTCACTGGATGATGTCATCAGTGATGTCATCAGTGATGTCACTGACCATGTCATGAGTGATGTAATATGTGACGTCATCAGCAGTGCATTGCGGGGGCGCGAGTTATAGTTAGCTGATTTAACTATAACGGGGCAATTTCACGGGTTTTGTACGAGTGCAATGTCCAACTAACTATAACTGTCCCTAAAACCTATGGTTTTTTCAGTGAATATATACATATATTCACTGAAAAAAACCATAGGTTTTAGGGACGTTATAGTTAGTTGGACATTTCACTCATAAAAACAGAGAAATTCCACCGTTATAGTTAGTTCAGCTAACTATAACTCGCGCACCCGCAATGCACTGCTCATGACGTCACATATTACATCATTCATGACATGGTCAGTGACATCACTCATGACATCACTGATGACATCTCAAATGACATCACTGATGACATCACTGATGACATCATCCACGTGAAAAACTGATGCATCTCCTCACACTCTAATATAACCTTTAATACACCCACTGTAAAATACAGACAACCATTTTTAAAATCATTAACACACCAATACCAGTTACTACATACGCACTCACTGATTGCTAGGTCTACACACACATCTACTCATTCATCCATACAATCACTCATACATGCAGTCACTCATAAATACAACACTATCATATGCACTCATACACCTATACAGACAATCACACACCGCCACTCATCCATGCAGTTACTCACACACCTACTTAGTCATGCAAAGAATCTATCACAGTCCCGTTTACTCACCTATACAATTATACACACACCACCTCACTTATTCATACAGATACTAACGCATACTTACTCTATTATATAATCAGTGATACAAGTACAGACTCATCTATCAATCAATCAATCAATCACAGCATTTATAGAGCGCGCTACTCACCCGGGAGGGTCTCAAGGCGCCGGGGGAGGGGGTAAGTTACTGCTCGAACAGCCAGGTCTTGAGCTGCTTCCTGAAGGAGAGATGGTCCTGGGTTCGCCGAAGGTGAGTGGGGAGGGAGTTCCAGGTCTTGGCTGCCAGGTAGGAGAAGGATCTTCCTCCGGCGGTGGCTCTGCGGATGCGTGGTACGGTGGCGAGGGCGTGGCTGGTTGATCGTAGCTGGCGGGTGGGCGTGTAGAAGGTCATGCGGTCGTTGAGGTACTTGGGGCCCAGGTCGTGGAGGGCCTTGTGTGCGTGGGTGAGGAGTCTGAACGTGATTCTCTTGCTGACGGGGAGCCAGTGCAGGTCTTTCAGGTGTCCGGTGATGTGGCTGTGTCGGGGGATGTCCAGGATGAGTCGTGCGGAGGCGTTCTGGATGCGCTGGAGTCTTTTTTGAAGTTTGGCTGTGGTTCCGGCGTAGAGGGTGTTCCCATAGTCCAGTCGGCTGGTGACGAGTGCCTGGGTGACGGTCTTCCTGGTTTCAGTGGGGATCCATCTGAAGATCTTGCGGAGCATGCGCAGGGTGTTGAAGCACGAAGATGAGACGGCGTTGACTTGTCTGGTCATCGACAGGGAGGAGTCCAGGATGAAGCCCAGGTTGCGTGCGTGGTCCGTTGGCTTGGGCGCGGTGCCCAGGGGCCGGGGGCCACCAAGAGTCGTCCCAGGCGGAGGGTGATGAGCCCAGGATGAGGACTTCCGTCTTGTCTGAGTTCAGTTTAAGGTGGCTGTTCCTCATCCAGTCGGCGGCGTCTCTCATCCCGTCGTGTAGGTTGGCTCTGGCGGTGGTGGGGTCGTTGGTGAGGGAGAGGATCAGCTGGGTGTCGTCGGCGTAGGAGATGATGTTGAGGTTGTGTTGGCGTGCGATGGCTGCGAGGGGCTCATGTAGACGTTGAAGAGGGTTGGACTGAGTGAAGATCCTTGTGGAACGCCGCAGATGACTTCGGTGGCCTCGGATCTGAACGGGGGGAGGCGGACTCTCTGGGTTCTTCCGGCGAGGAACGAGATGATCCATTCCAGTGCTTTCTCTCGGATTCCGATGTTGCTGAGGCGCTTCACTAGGGTGCGGTGGCAGACGGTGTCGAACGCCGCGGAGAGGTCCAAGAGGATGAGGGCTGCTGTTTCCCCGTTGTCGGTTAGGGTTCTGATGTCGTCGGTGGCTGCGATAAGGGCGGTCTCGGTGCTGTGGTTGGCCCGAAACCCGGACTGCGAGGGGTCGAGGGATCCATTCGTCTCGAGGAAGGCGGCAAGCTGTCTGTTGACGGTCTTCTCGATGACTATACAGCCAGTCTCAAAATCACCAACTATCATGTAAAGTCCTTTATATACTTCAAGTCTCACGTACACTGCCTTTTACATATGTAGTTACTTGGACATGTACCAGTGAGACATCCATTCACTCACCAACACACCGATACACACACTCACGCACCCATACACGTGTTTCCACATGCACTGTTGAACCCATACATCCAGTGAATCAACCACTCACACATCTATGCACAGAGTCACACACCTCAGACCCACCCACACACACACTCAATCTCCCCCAAAAAATACTCAAACAACCAATCAATAACCTATATAGACACTCATATAGCTACTGACCAACCCATGCAGCAGCTTGCACAACAACAGACAGACTGATACAGACATTCACACAGTTTAGTCACTAACCCATGAATTCAGTAAGACACATTTAATCACTCACTTATACAGCCAGTCACCCTCCTACTAAATCCTCTATCCAGACACTTATACACCCACTCATTCTTCAATACACCTAGGAATATATATAAAACATATTAAAAAAATTACAGAAACACACAGTCACGGGATTATGTCATCAGTGATGTCATCAGTGATGTCATTTGAGATGCCATCAGTGATGTCATGAGTAATGTCACTGACCATATCATGAATGATGTAATATGTGACGTCATGAGCAGTGCATTGCGGGTGCGCGAGTTATAGTTAGCTGAACTAACTATAACGGTGGAATTTCTCTGGTTTTATATGAGTGAAATGTCCAACTAACTATAACGTCCCTAAAACCTATGGTTTTTTTCACTGAATGTCTAAAGTTTTTTAAATGCTAATTTCTAACTATAATGTCTGTAAAACCTATGGTTTTTTTCTGTGAATTTCAAAGGTTTTATAAATGCTAATTTCTAACTACAATGTCCCTGAAACCTATATTGTTTTTAAGTAAATTTTAAAAAGACGTGCATACTTTTTGATGTGAAAAACTAACTGTAACAGTAGTCTGTTATAAGTTATAATTTAACAATGTTTAAAACTTAATTAGCACTAATTAACATTTAAGAGTGGAAAATGTGTGACGCAGCAGCTATGATACCTGACTTCGAACAACAGCGTTCAAAGTTCGATTCCCGGCTCCAGCGACACGTTAGCCCACCACTATGTCACTGTGGGCAACACCTTGCTTAATCTTCCCGACGCCCCCGAGCGCCAGCACACCTTTCCGGGGGAAGCTGTACGCTTTACAAATGATGGCATTTTTTTAATTTAAAACCATAGTGATGAGAAATATTAGCATGTATTTTTTTTTTCTATTCTGAACGATATTTTTTTTTGTGTCTTCTATTTAGATTATGGCAATTAATAGATGTTTGTAGTCATGAGAATGGAAATGACACGGTTTGCCGGGTAACAGTTTTTAAGCTCTCCAATGTATGTACATATTAAGGACCTTATACGTGTTAGGATCGAAATCGAAACCTTTACCGCTTCACATTTTGTAACTTTTCCCAACACGTGCACAAGTTAAACAGTGAAAATGTGAGCACGTGTCAACTGTAAAACGTGACATCTAAATGGGCAGAGCCGCATCTTCCTTCCATAGACTACTCAATAACCAAAATGTATATAAACCACACCCATTCTTTGATTAGTTTCATTTATGCGAGTTATTTACGCGTGTCCATTCTGTGATGCACGTTCCCTTTTCTAGCGTCGGATTCTTGTTTTGCGGCAACAAAACATATTCCAGAGTTGTAAGTTGTTTGATTATGGCATAGTAGATATTTATAATACGTAGCTATTTGTCAATATTAAACATTTGTATTTAGAAAAAAGTGTTATTGGTTGTTTTTGCCATTTACATGTAACGTCAGCAGCTTGTTTTCAGAAACAGACAGAATACAGCAAACATTGTTCCTTTTCTGGCTCCTTTGAGATCATATAATGTGACTTTGTATATTATAATATTATTGACATTGTACTTGATCTCAGAGGTGTTGGTGACTCGTCGGCACAAAGACTAAAGATTTATATGTAACGTCAGCAGCTTCTAGTTTGTAGTCTATTTCCCCCTTGAGATCATATAGTGTGAGTATGTATATTATAATAACCACACATTATGATCTCAGAGGAGTTTGTGACCCGTCGGCGCGAAGACTTAAGATTTATATGTAACGTCAGCAGCTTATGGTTCTTACTCTGTTTCCCCCTTGGGATCATATACTGTGAATATGTATATTAAAATATTAACAGTCATTGTGATCTCAGAGGAGTTTATGACCCGTCGGCGTGAAGACTAAAGATTTATATGTAACGTCATCAGCTTCTGCTTCTTACTCTGTTTCCCCCTTGGGATCATATAGTGTGAGTATGTATATTGTAATATTCACAGTCATTATGATCTCAGAGGAGTTTATGACCCGTCGGCACGAAGTTGAAAGATTTCGAAGTCCCGGATAAAAGAAGCTCTGAACATATTCACTGCTGGAAAGTATTTCGTTATTGATCTTGTTTTGTGTTCATGACTTTATTTTCCTTTTTCCTTTTTGTGTGCAATCAGTGTCACTCTCTATATTGTATTAGAGTGTCATATTTTCACACAACAGGAATTGGAGATTTGTCGCCGCCAGGAGTAAACCATCTGAAATACAGCTTACTGACCTTTATAACTTACTTGATCAGATATTTTTTTCAGTGAGAATATTTTTCGAAATTGCAGTTTAAAAAAAGATTGTTTGCATAGACACTTTCTTACTGAATGCCTTTGATAAACCCTACATTTTTGAATGATTTTTTGGTATTTCTCTTTTTCTCTGTTGTGGTTCCTATTCTCATTCTCCCTATAGAAAATATACTACCAGTAGTGTATATTATTATACTACTATCCTATATATTCTCAAAGGAGTACGTGATTTGTTAGCGGAGCAGTGAGCGACCTCTAAGCACTACGACCGATCTTTCCAGAATTCTACAGAATAGAAATTATAAAAAATTATAAAGCGTACATTTCTATGTAATATAAAGTGATTTGTTTTTAACTGTTTGTTACTTGTTATTGTTCTTGTGACCTGAGATGATGTAGTGCGGGAGTGTTTCTTGTAGCACTTCTTTTCTACTTTATTTAAAAGTAACTCATGCCCTCTTATATTATCAAGAATATGGGGCAACACTTTTACAAACTATAGCAGAAAAAAAAAGGGAGGGTGTGCCCACGCTTAAGGGATATTTTATGAATTGCGTTTTTATTTGTCACCCCTTTGATATATACAGCTTCAGTTTCCGAAGAAAGTATATTTGTAATTGCTTAATAAAAACTAGTTCAAACCTAGACTGAAATTTTTGCTGCGCAACCACAGCTCCCCGTCAGAAAAGTAAACACCACATTATAAGTAAACAGTGCTCTTGGGAAGTATCCCACCCACAAACTTAATAAAAAGAAGACCGCAACACACTTTGTTATTTTCCCGCCGTGATTTGTACACCCCACGGCAATTATATAAATGGCCCTTAAAATATATAAAAAACAATTTTTACCTTCACAATCCCTGTTCACCACCTTGTGACCACTTTACAGAGTTAATAGTGTTCCTACCCTCCCCCCTACTACTTTGTTTTACCGTACTCCATTGAAGTGCGTCACAAAACGCTTCACAACAGTGAAACGTTCCCAGCCAATAATGAGCAAAGTTGTACTCGGAACACTTTAGCCAATAAAATGTCCATGGTGTTCCGCAGAGGGGGAGGGAATCGCTGCCAACACTTCTACTTTAATGCTTCACAGCCAATGAACATTACGCTTGGGAAGGTCCTGCTTGGAACACATTACCCAATCAGATGTCCCTGATGCTCCGCGGAGGGGGAGGGAATGGCTGTCAACACTTCTACTTTCAATGGTTTACAGCCAATGAACATTAAGCTTGGGAACGTCCTGCTTGGAATACGTCAACCAATCAGATGTCCCTGCTACTCCGCGGACGGGGAGGAAATGGCTGGCAACACTTCTACTTTCAATGGTTCGCAGCCAATCAACATTAACCTCTGGAAGGTCCTGCTTGGAACATGTGAACCAATCAGATTTCCTTGCTACTCCGCGCAGGGGGAGGGAATGGCTGGCAACACTTTTACTTTGAATGGTTCACAGCCAATGAATATTGCGCTCGTTGTTGGAACACCTCAGCCAATTAAACGTTAATTTTGTTCACTGTTCATGATAAAAGTGAACACCGCATTATAAGTAAACATTACTGCGCATTATATTAAAGGAAGGTAAAGGAAGGCTGCAATATGGCGCATTGTTATTTTCCCAATATGATTTCCACAGCCTACTGAACATTGCCGCAATACCGCGCATCGTTGTTTTGCGGACATGATTTCCACAGCCTACGCAACATTCACACTACCTGTGTGTGCACCCTCCACACTGCTTGCCGCAATACGGCGCATTGTTTTCCCGACGGGATTTCCAGAGGCTACGCAACCTTGCCGCAATACCACGCACCGTTGTTCTGCGGACGTTATTTCCACGGCCTACGCAACATTCAAACTCCCTGCCTCTGCACCGTACAGACTGCTTAAACTAAGACCAGAGTGTTCCTACTATACCCTCTTATACAATTATTCTCTTATTTTTCCCCCTACGCCTTTCAACTCAGTCACAAAATGGCTGCCAACATTTCCTAGTTTCAACAGTTTGCAGCCAATGAGCCGCACGCTCGTGCTCGCAACGCCTCAGCCAATCAGATGTCAGAATTCTCAAATATCGATATCTGTAAATTTTGATATTTCTCTAAAACTTCTGAACGGACAAACCCCATTTAAACAAAAGCGTGCTTTCTGGACCAAGACCTTTCTCCCTGCCAAATTTGACGTAATTCCGTTCAGCAGTTTGACCTGTAGCCTTGTCTAAAGTTTCCTATGGAAATTGCATGGAGTAAACACGTTTTGGGACCCCCCTTTTTTCTCAGCCCCCCCTTGACGAATCACCCCCAAACTTTCAACATAGGAGTTGATCTGAAAAGAGCAGTTTTGGGAAAATTTCGTAAACATTCGTCAAACGACGCCAAAGTTATAAGCAAATCAAAAAACGCTTTTCCTATAGAAACGTGGTCCTAACTATAACTATCTACTGGCGACCGCCAGTAGATAATATATATATATATCAGAGAAGGCGAATCCCGTAACGTCACAAGATCAGTAACCTGCACACAGCATGTCAGTTTCAAATAACTTTATTGCCAATCGTTTCAACCTAGCCGGGTCTTCGTCATGGCCTCATATGCACAACTTCCCTTAAAAAGGTCACACAGTGATAAACATGAAAGAAATACTTAAAGAATTTGTTCATGGCATGCCCTGGGAAATGTATGTCATAATACATCGGCAATCTTTTTAAATCAAATTAAGGTGATATTAGGGACAAAATTCATGATAACATTTAAAATAAAATTAAAGCAGAAAAACAGAAGTATGAGCCATGTGGCTTCAACACAAAATCAGGAGTAATACATTGACAGCCCAGTGGCTTACTCACTCAGCATGTCATGTGAGTTAGTAGACAAGTGTATTGTCCCTTCACTTCTACATTCATGGTGTCTATGGCCCAGTGGCTGAGACAGCTAACATGTTTTCTGTTGTTTTTATAGTGTATGTTTGGTCAGAGAACTCGACCCCGAATTCCATCAAGAATATCTCAACCCATATGGCATGCGCTAAATGACAAATACAAATAAATAAAAACTCCCCTCCCTCGTGGGGGCATTTGGCATCCCTATTGGGAAAAAAAACTTAAAATGAAAATGCACATCTAAATTGTATTACTTCAGGCTCAAGAAACTCTTGCATCCAAAGGGATGGAGAATCTTGTCAGGTATTGAATAGACCAAATAACCAAGGCATCAGGGGGCCCCCCTATGCTCGGAAGAACCAAGAAAACAGAGAAAGCAGAGAAAAAGAAACAGGGAGAAGAAAAAGAGCGAGAATGCAGGGAGAGAGAATGAGACAGGATAAGTTAAAAAACACAGGAGAGATTCCGTAGCCATCCACATCAGCTGATATGAATATGGAGTTCTTAGCTTTCATTGAGTCCTCCAAGGAACTTAGTTCCAAGCAAGATAATCATCTCTGACTCTCTCTGCCTCAGAAATCTCTCCCTGTCGCCTCCTCTCCCATTCTTCTCAATCCTGTCAATGCCAAAAAATACAAGTTAGTTAGCATCTTGCCCATGTTCTTTGGCCCAATGTCTAGCTGCAGGATAAGCAAAATTCAAGTTTATTATCGCTCTATAGTGTTCCAGTATCCTCTTCTTTACTGGACCTATGGTGCTCCCCCATATCTCAATCCAAACGGGCACACCAGAACATAGACATAGAAGTATGTGCTACAAGTGATGAACCTGTTAAACCTATGCTCCCCGCCATTGGCTATGTGGTAAGTTTTTACATTTTTACTCTTCTTGCAGGCCTTGCACCTGCCACACTTAAAGAATCCCTTCTGCTCCTGTAACCATCCACCCTTCTTATTTGATGCTGCAGTATGGCCGTGTACCAAGGAGTCCCTCAAGGATCTAGGTTTACGGTATGTGATTTGCGGAGATGTAGGCATGCACTTACCAATGACTGGGTCACTCTTCACTAAGTGCCAATGCTTTGAAATCATTCGCCTCACCACATGGCTCTCACTGTTAAATGTTGTGATGAGGCGTATCACATTCTCCTTCTTCCTAGGTCTCTTAGTTAAGAGTGAATCACGTGTGGCACTCTCTGCTTTTATTCTGGCCAACTCTAGGACCTTTCTGGGGTAACCACTAGCCCTGAATCTGTCAAACATTCTGTTTCTTTCCTTCACATACATCTCTTCTGAAGTACAATTCTGGGAAGGGCCTAGAATTATTCTGGATGATTTTTTGTTGCACATTAACAACAATGATTTGAACTTATCTTTCACCTCCAAAGTACACAAAACTGAGATGGATTTCTTAGATGTGAGTGTGACTATCAAGGGGAACAAAATCACTACTAGCTTATATCGAAAAGAAACTGCAGGTAACAGCATTCTTCACGCAGGTAGTCACCATCCTCGTAACCTTAAGTGGAGTATCCCATATGAGGAGCTACTACGCGCTAAGCGCAATTGTAGTTCAGAAGAGATGTATGTGAAGGAAAAAAACAGAATGGACACAGACTCTACTCATGGTAAGTGTAAAACCAAAGTCATTTTTGCTTTTTAATCTGAAATTACTACATACAGGTGCTTGGGGGTATTGACTCTTACTATAATTTTGATTGGTTATAATTTACATTTTCCAAAGCAATTTTGTTCTCTGTGACGCTCATATTATTTCAGAGATATGTTTTACAATGTCTTACCTGTGTCTACCACAAAATATTTGCTTAGTCACAAAGTAAATCACAATTTCATAACTTTAAAATATTTTTAAGTTATGTTTATAGGTTTAATATATTCACATGTATTTCAATGTGCATGTACCATTTCCTGCACTGCTGTTCTTTAAATACCTTTATTAATGTCTCCTTCAGCATGAAACCTGCTCTTAGTAGGGCAATGAGCACATTCCAAAAGGCACAAGGTTAAAAATGTGTATTCTCTTAACTGTTTTTTTTCATACAGAGTAGACTTGAGACCACAGAATGTATATAAGTATTTAAGTATGCTTCCTTGTTTCTTATAGATATTTTTGTTATGTTATGTATTCCAAATGAAGCATTGCCAGTTTCATATGTTGATACCACTAATACGAATAAAAAGGTCCCTGGAACTAATGCACAATATAATTACCTGGTCATCTCTGTGTAATATATCATAGGGGTTTGACATACTTCAGCAATACACCCATGACAGGCGAAATTAATTATAATTGAGGCTGCTCATAAATGTTTTACTGCATCATTTCAAGCAAGGTTCAATTTTTGTATTTCATTGCTTTCCTGAGACCATATGTTTGGGATTATCGTAGTACTTGTTCTCATAAATCACAACATTTCGCGATAAAGTTGTTTTTAATAAAATGTTTTTTATCATTACATTGTTCTCTAGCAATCTGTAAGTAATTAATAAATGTGTGTTACTTGAGGTGCATTGCACTACGTCTTTTGTCTTTAATTAACCTTTCATTGACCTAAGCAAGCTACATACCAAAAAAGGTCAAGATCTAACATTCCTAGCTCTGTCTTGGCACTTTCACGCTTACACATTTATTTTCTTAATTCCAAATAAGTGGTCCAACACTGTGGAGTGAGTAAAGGTTTTGTGCTGTGCTGTGCTGTGTCACTTGTAGAGAGAAGCACTGCACTAGTTCTTCCCAAAAATGGTGCAGTCCTGCTCTCTCCATGTGCTGGCATACTTTGTGCTGCTTTATGCCAATTTTTCTAGAGAACATTGGTCCCATGGAACTATCTAGTATGAACAGGATGAATATAGACTCAATCAGTTCTATATTGATAACGACTTATCCAGCCGGACAGAGGTCTACTTTAATGTTTATAGTTAACAGAGTAAAAACTTTTTCAAAACCAAGAATAAGAGTAAGCGGGACACAGGCCTGTGCCCTCACTACACATACATAGAACACATACAATGTGACAGCAAAACAAAAGGCTCAGGCACGGCTGTCGATTTGTCATATATGGCAATAACACATAGGGCCAACAAATCGTCTTTTACACCCTTACTCAATTAATAACACATTTAAGGGAGTGTATAGGGTGTGATAGGTGTCGACGGCGTTTCGATCCATACAGTAAGTACAAGGATCATCATCAGGACTTAACATAAGCATGCCTGAAATTAAAAAGCCTGACAGGGGGTAGGCAAGAGAAGATGTCCCATCCTGCAATTGCGCGGGACCAGTCTCCGTGTCAGAACCACGATGCGGTTCGATTTCCGATGGTTAGCGCGTGCAGCGACGGGCGTAATGTAGATGAATCCTCGTGCTGAAACCGCCGAATTAGGGCAACCAGTGGTACCTCACCTTTCATTGACCTAAGCAAGCTACATACCATAAAAGGTCAAGATCTAACATTCCTAGCTCTGTCTTGGCACTTTCACGCTTACACATTTATTTTCTTAATTCCAAATAAGTGGTCCAACACTGTGGAGTGAGTTAAGGTTTTGTGCTGTGCTGTGCTGTGTCACTTGTAGAGAGAAGCACTGCACTAGTTCTTCCCAAAAATGGTGCAGTCCTGCTCTCTCCATGTGCTGGCATACTTTGTGCTGCTTTATGCCAAGGCAGGCACTCTTGAGCCACTGAGAAAGTGTGTCTGTGTGGTGCCAGGGTATTTTGTTTCACAGGAAGTTCACCCTTCCTGCGCCAAAAATATTCTTTATGGCTTTGTCCTCTGTTTGTGTGCAAGAGAACCACGTGGAAAGAGGAAATAACATTGCGATTTACAAATATATTTTCTGGGTTACTCCAGCCTCAGGCATGGTTTAGCTCAAATTCATGTCTGCAAGTAATTGTACATATGGATGTGTTTCTAAATCTATGTGTATATGCATGGGAATGTCCATGTACAACCCATGGGATGCTTCCCTGAAAAAAGTAAGGTAAGCCAGCACAATCAGCTGTGTTACTTTTATTTTTCTTTATCATAGCAACACAAATAGTCATCTGGTTTTCTTTGTAAAGGGTAAGAGAGAAACATACTATTTGCTTGGGTTTATCTTAAGAACTATAAGGTAAACCAATCAAAGCATTTGTAAATCTGGGTCCTGGTGTTATGTTTGGATATATTTAGATTCTTGTCATAATGTTTCTTTTTTGCAAATAAAGGAATAATTTGCATAACTAATAAACAATTTTACAATAAGTGTTTTTTTTTATTTAAAAATGTGGTTCTGTAGATTTCTTACAAATGTTTACACAATGTATGCAAATCCAAAAGTAATAATTTTTTGTTACTCTGCTTCATCAGCAGAACATCAATTTCTTTATTAGCGGTGAAACATTGGGGTGGCCTCCTGCCTTCAATTCCAACCTTCTCTCCCTGTACATTGATACATTTGTTGAACACATGTATTCTTTGAGCAGATCTCCTCCCATGTGGGCAAGGGACGACAATGTAGTTGGGTATCGAAGTGAACCACAACAGACTTCTTCCCAATCGATATCTACTCAGAGTGCCCCTGTAAATGAGAAGAGCCTAAAGTCAACTTCAAGCAGAAAGTCTACAAGACACAGCAGTGACTCTTGGAAGAGGTCAAGTCAGAAATGGAGTCATTGACAGACACTCTTGAAGGAGTTCAGAGTAATCTGAGCCCCAACAAGCCATTGGCTCAAGCTGTTCAAGACATTCACTGTGAATTGACAATTATCAAGCTGACATTGGTGGTCTTCTCCTTCTAGAAGTAATAAAAAAACAGGAGAACATGAATTCCTATATCCAATAATTCCATTATGGACTGGAGGACAAGATGGACTCCTTCATCTTGATCATGAGTGTCCTCAACGACAATGTTGTCACTGTTTTCCAAACACAGCAGACTCTTGCTAATTATTTCACTGTATACTCACTAATGTTTTAGCCATAATGCGCCCTACGTCTTCTTCCTCTGGTGCCTAATGCAGCACACATAGAAGTTGCAAAATGTCATTTGTTTTTTTGACTGTTTATGTGCAGGAAGGGACACGTTCCTGCACATAAACAATCAATGGCAATTTGCTGTTTGTATGTGTGCTGCACACAAGGAAACAGCAAAAACGAGGAGAAATAAAGCATTTCTCCTCGTTTCGTTTGTTTAAGACCAGGTTTTCCCTGGTCTTAATTTTGGCGCTGCCTCCTATTTACGCCACCCTTGTAAATAGGGGCAGCATCAAAATCAATGGGTGTTGCGGTAGAACACTAAGTACAACATGAAAGTGTGCCTTAAATAAGGCGAAGCTCCTATCGCCATCACAACGTCACTGAAAGTGATGTTGTGGTGGCGATAGGGGCTTGTAAATATGCCCCCAAGTTTTTGAGGAAATTGTTAGCCCTCACCAGATAGCTCTGCCTCCTTTATCGTTCACAAAAGCTGAGTATTGGCTTTCTTACCCATATTTTGTGTCCCTTTTTGCAGTGGATTTCAGTTTGGCTTAAGCCAGAATCTGAATTAAACCGCTTGTTAATAAAGCAATCTCTTGCTTTGGATGGACCCAACAGAATTCTTTGATATGCTTTTGTCAAGAACTCTTTTACGGAATTGGGGCAATTGGAGATTTTTAAAAACGCTGAAAAGCTTGTGAAGATGGATCTGCTGTGTACAAAGAAAGCTTTTATGGGTTTTTCATGGTCTAATAGAGAAAGTGTGGAGTTGGGTAAACCATCTGTTAGGTCACATCTTATGCTGTTATCCTCGCCACCTCTTGAACCTTGTTTACATTTTGGTCTGTCTCTTCATCATCACTTCGTGCAGACTAGATTCTGACTCAATAAGATTAATCATTTGTTGGCTGTCCATAAGGGCTGGTATAAGGAATGTTCGCTGATGCCATTTAACTGTGATATGAACTCATAGATGGACACTTTGCACTTTATAATGTTTTGTCATTTTTATATGAATCTGCATAAAATAATTATCATTCCACTTTTAAAAGAGAAGCATTTAATCAGGTAAAACATGGCCTGTTGCATTTACAACTGCTTTTAGATCAGCATACTTATATTTATGTGGCTTGTTTTTTTAGCCAGTGCTGTTAAATTGAGGAATTTGAAGGATGTGGCATGTAGAATCCCTCATTGGAATCCAACATTTCTTCGGAATCCAAATGTTCACCTAAATTTCATTGCAATACTATGTTGTATAGAGTAGCACCCACTGCAATCATTTTGTAGGCCATTGGTGGGCTATATAAGTGTCTTCTTCTTAATCAAGGCATAAGAAGTGTGATTTTGATATATTCCAAATACCCTCTCCAATAAATTTCTTGGTCGCCTCAAAGCATGATTACAGTTTGTAGTCCATTGTCATCATGAGCTAAAGTTGAAGGCCATAGATTTGATTGCATAAAAATAAAAGAGAAAGCACACAATTTAATTAATAATATGAAGAAGAAAGTCTACATAATATTTTACAAAAAAACACATGTATTAAGCATAGTATGTGCATTTAAATATATATATATATATATATATATATATATATATATATATATATATATATATATATATATATATATATATATATATATATATATATATATATACATGTTACCTACTGGTGGTCGCCAGTCGGTAGTTATAGTTAGGACCTCGTTTCTATTCGAAAAGCATTTTTTGTTTTCCCAATAACTTTGGCGTCGTTTGACGAATCTTCGTGACATTTTCAAAACTAGTGGGGCACTCCGGTCAGCTCCTGTCTTGAAACTTTCATGGTGATTCGTCAAGCGGGGGCCGAGAAAAAAGGGGGGTCCCAAAACACGTTTTCCCCATGTAAATTTTTATACGAAACTTTAGACAAAGCTACAGCCCGAACTGCTGTACGGAATTACACCAAATTTGGCAAAAAGGAAGGACTTGGTTCAGAAAAAGCCATTTTTGTTAAATGGTGTAAATCCGTTCAGTAGTTCTCGAGATATTAGCAAAAAAATAAATATTGATATCTGAGCACCGAGGGGGGTTTGCGAACCCTCCCGGGCACGAGCTTCACTCTGCCAACACTCCAAACCAGGAAGTGTTGGCAGCCATCTTGTGACTCGATAGAACCGAGTCACAAGAAAACAGTGAAAAAGAGGTTAAAAAACAAGAAAAGGGGGCAGGGTACAAACACCCTGACCCCCTAGGCCTGCTCAGGAGATCCCACAAGGACCCCCAGGGCCCCAAAAAAATATATCTTTTTTTAATCGGCCGAATTCGCACTGGGGTTGCGAATCCGGCCAAGAAAATTAAAAAAATGAAGCGCGGGCTCCCATGCTTCATTTAAATGACCCCCCGGGTGGCCCAGGTCCCGGGGGAATGCCAAAATTATATTGCGGGGGCCCGCGGGGGCCCCCGCAGCCCCGGGGACTGCCACCTCCCCGGGGCTATGCAAATTGTATGCGGGAGGGCACGCAGCACCCCCGCAGCCCCGGGGACCGCCACCTCTCCGAGGCTTGTTTAATAATCTGTGTGGGGGCCTCCCAGGGCCCCCCAAGCCCCGGGGACCACCACCCCGGGGCTTTACTTAAATATGCATGGGGCACACGGCCCCCCTGCTGCCCCGGGGACCGACACCTCCCCGGGGCACACAGACAAAAATTTGAGGGTGGGGGGGCCTCACGGACCCCCCAAGCCTTGGGGACCGCCACCCCGGGCTTTCTTCAATTATATGCGGGGGACCCGCGGGCCCCCCCAAGCCCTGGGGACCACCACCTCCCCAGGGCTGTGCAAATGATGGGAGGAGGGCCGCACGGCCCCCCTCAAGGAGCCCTTGATGGCCCTGGGGACCGCCACCCACCCAGGGCCAGCTCCTGCAATGTCCAGGGGTGCCCACCCTGGGACATTGCTGTTTGCTATGGCAGGGCGGGAGCACAGCTCCCGCCCTGCCCTAGCAAACTCTGCTTTGCTTCCTTGAAGCGAGAGCAGGAAAACCTGCTCTCGCTTCAATGAAGCAAAGCAGGATTGCAGGATTGCTTTTGAGCAAGGATTGCAGGATTGCTTTTGAGCAAGGGGCGCTGCATGTCAGCAGCCCCCCTTGCTCAAAAGCAATGCCGGCTCCCGCAGGAGGCGGGGAGCCGGCGGGACCATGGGGGCATTGGGGCTCCCCCCACTGTCCCCAACAGAGAGGCCAGGCCCAAGGGGATGGGGTCCCCGGGGCCAGAAGTGGCCTACGGAGGGGGGCCACGTGGCCCCCCTCCTTATAAATAAATAAATAAAAAAAAAAAAAAAAAGTCTGGCCATGCCCCGGGGGATGGCGTCCCCGGGGCCGAAATTGGCCTCGGGAGGGGGGCCACGCGGCCCACTTCCCGTTTTAAAAAAAAAAAAATTAAAAAAAGGGGGCAGGCCCTGAGGGATGGGGTCCCGAGGGCCCAAAAAACGGCTTACCACCGGAGGCCCTGCCCCCTCACTGCACCACTCTGCAAACGCGCCCCATGGCACATTGTAAGTTGGGAAATTAATTCCACTTGAATACTGGGGGTCCCTGAGGGCCATGTAGCCCACCAGGTACCTCCAGTATGCGCCACAGAGCTGCGTTGCAGAGAGGTGGTCTGAGGCCACGCCCCTTTTTACACCTCTCTGCAACGCAGCTCTGTGGCGCTTACTGGCGGTACCTGGTGGGCTAGTTGGCCCCCAGGGACCTTCAGGATTCAAGGGGACTTAATTCCCCAACTTACAATGCGCCAGGGGGCACGTTTGCACAGTGGTGCATGGAGGGGGCCGGGCCAGACATAACAAGTGTGCAAACACACCCCCTGGCGCGTTGTAAATTGGGGGATTAGGTCCCCTTGAATCCTGAAGGTCCCCGGGGGCCAACTAGCCCGACAGGTACCTCCAGTAAGCGCCACAGAACTGCGTTGCAGAGAGGTGGTCTGAGGCCACGCCCCTTTTTACACCACTCTGCAAACGCGGCTTCTAGTGCACTGCTGGTGGGGCGATAAAGTCCTCTTGTGTCCTGAGGACCTCAGGACACAAGTAGACTTCATCCTCCGAGCAGCAGTGCGCCAAAAGCCACGTTTGCAGTGTCGTGTAAAAAGGGGCATGGCCTCGGAACACCTCTCTGCAACGCAGCTATGTGGCACTTACTGGAGGTACCTGGTGGGCTAATTGGCCCCCAGGGACCCTCAGGATTCAAGGGGACTTAATCCCCCAAGTTACAATGCACCAGGGGGTGCATTTGCACAGTGGTGCAGGGAGGGGGCGGGGCCTGATATAACAAGTGTTATATATAAAAAACCTTTTTTTATAAAGCACTATGCACTTTCAAAAAATTGTAACTACACGTACCACAATGCATTGTGAAAATATCAGGAAGTAGTTGTGGGTCATGGAAATAATAATGCCCCTGACGATTGTAACACCATCCCGTGATCAAGGTCCGATTGGGGGGACCGAAACGCGTTGGTCATGGCAGAGTTTTATTTGCTTGAAAAAACCGCCATATTTGCTTGAATAAACTGCCATAAAACCTGAAAACCGAGTGTGTGCGACCATTATTGCCGAGAGGTGAAAGCTGTTTTATATTTACAGGCGTGCCCCTGCCGGATGGTAATGCACCGCCCCTGAGAAGAGCGCCGGCGTCCACACTGTGGGCTGCAACTTTAGCAATATATAAGAAACTCAGAAAAACCAAAGCAAATGAACAAAAGAAGAGGCAATTGGAGAAAGAAATGAAGAATGATACCAAGACTATTATCAACTTGAGCAATATGGTCCTCACTGAAGCCGAAAAACGGCTCCTCACATTGGGCCTCACCTTTTGCCCGGAAAGCTCATTTGATTACAGCAACACCTGAATTGACGTTTTCAAATTCATTAGGAAACTTAAATTGATTAAATTCTTCAAACTCAAACAGAGTAATGTCACCGCTACCGACACTGTACCAGCCGGCCAAACAACTGAGCAACCACTCACGGTGGCGGATATCCCGACATTGCGCATCTTGGGGAGTTAACAATGCTGTGTACCCCGAGGCCTACTCAACAACTTCTACTTGAAGAGGGTATTGAAAGTTCAAGCAGAATCCCTAGCCCATTCAAGCCGCACTCCACCTTTACCCCCATGATGCCGAGGGATGCGATTGACATATACAGTGATGTTATCATTGATGAGCTCAAGGCGCTACATCTCAAAACCAGGAGGCGCACGAATGCTAAACGTATACAGAGTCTCAAATACAATGAACTCATGACCAAACTCCAAAACAACAATGAAGTCATCATCAACAAGGCGGATAAAGGAGGGAACATTGTGCTGTGGCCACGCAATCTATATCTGGAAGAAGCTAACAGACATCTGAGTGACAATCTTTGCTACAGACTCTCGAGCCACAATGACATGGCCAACAGTAACAAGGAACTCAGGATACACCTGAATGAGTTCAAATCTAAGGGCCAGTTGAGTAAAGAAGAATGTGCATTCCTTAACATTGAGACTCCAGTCCTACCTATCCTTTACCTTCTGCCGAAAGTGCACAAAAATGTGACCCCCATTCCTGGTCGACCCATCATCTCGGCCAGAAAAAGCATCTGCGAAAACATCTCCAAGTATGTGGATTTTTTCCTGCAAGATCTGGTTACCAGCCAAACAACCTACCTCAGGGACACCAGTGATTTCCTGCTCAAAGTAAAAGACATTCCATGGCAGGAGGACTATTTGCTAATCTCCATGGACATTACATCGTTGTATACCAGCATACGCCACCACGATGGGCTAGCTGCATGTAAATACTTCCTGGGTAAAAGACCCATCAATTGTCACTTACATAACAAACTCATTTTGTTTCTAATTGATTGGTGTCTCACACACAATTTTTTCATGTTCAACAAGAAGGTATACCAGCAACTCAGGGGTGTGGCCATGGGAGACTGCTTCTCGCCCAGCTACGCATGTTTACATGTTGGCTGGTGGGAGGAGCGGGTTCTCATGGTCAAACACCTGACAGCCTTCAACAACAACATTGTGTCTTGGCTACGCTACATAGACGATGTCTTTTTGATTTGGCGAGGTGATGTTAACAGTGCTGGAATTTTCATCAATGAGATCAATGACAATGATCTCAATTTGGAATTCAATGCTAACATTAGTGCCACCTCTACTGAATTCTTAGATGTCAAACTGTACATCGCCAATGGCTCTTTGCATTCTAAGCTCCATCGCAAGCTTACCGCAGGAAACTCTACACTGCACGCCTCGAGCTTTCACCCTAGGCACCTCATTACCAGCATTCCATATGGGGAAATGTTACGCTTAGCCAGAATTTGCAGCACCCATGAAGATCGCTTTGAGTGCCAGGGGGAAGCAGCCAAGAGATTTAGGGCAAGGGGTTATTCAGCGGCTGTCATACGGAAAGCCATTGACAGAGCCAATGCCATCCCTAGGGAGGAACTGCTAGTGGTCCCATCCACACCGGAGGTTACTAGTGCAGCCAACATACTCAGTGAACCTAACAGCCCAGTCACCCCGAGGTTGATCATAATGCACAACACTGAGGAACAAGCTATCAGGGCTGTAATTATCAAGAACTGGGGGATTATTAGATCAGACCCCACATTAGGACCTGTAGTAGCCCACAAACCTGACATCACTTACAGAAGAGCTTTTTCCATGAGGGATGCACTAGTCAGAAACAGCCCAGAGATCGCAACATCTCAGAATTGGCTAGCGGACAGAAAGGGTTTTGTCAAATGCCAGAGTTGCAGGGCATGTAAATTTGGTAAGAACATTACAAAGGTAGACTCAGCCTTTAGACACGTGCCACTTACTATCAGGCACAGACTCACTTGCAGAACTGACTTTGCGGTTTACATGTTAGAATGTAACTGCGGGCTGCGCTACATCGAGAGCACTAAACTGCAAGTGCACCTGTGCATTCTCCAGCACCTCAGAGCAATAGTTAACAATGACCCAGCCTACCCCGTAGCCAGGCATTTCAAGGACATGCATAATAACAATTTAGAGCACCTCCGTTATTCAGTCATGGATGTGTTCCACCACTTAGACGGGGTGGCAACAGGGAGAAGCTTTTGAGGCAGTTGGAGAGTAGATACATTCTGCAATTCAATACCAAGTCGCCCGCCGGGCTCAACACCACGGAGGATCTGCACCACTTCCTTTAGCGTAACATGGCTTTCACATCCTTAGTGAGCATACCATCGCTTTACAGCTGTATATTTATGTTATTACCTGTATATATTTCACTTTTTACATCTACTGTTTATATTCCACTGTATATATTAGGCTCTGCCCGTGCACCCATTGTATTTACATGTAGCTGGGTTTCCCATTATTTTTTGCTATGTGCGACCACAAAGACATTTCCCAGTATTCATACTGTCATGTCATTTGTCTTAATTTTGTTTTTTAAACATAGGCACTGCAGGCTTGTAAACTATGCTGAACAACAACTAACGTACATATAGCATGACTGCGTATGAACATGAATTATATTGTTACTGTTTCTCAATACGCTGTGTTATACACCCATTGCTGCTTTAGTCATATTTTGTTCAAGCACGGACAGGCATTGGAATATTTCTAGCGCTAGCGCAGACATCTTTTCCTCAGTACATTCTATGCATTTTTATGTAACTTTAATGCTCTTGAGGAGGCACGAACACCACACTTTAGTAACTTTACTTATTTTTGCACTCACGCTTTCCTCAATATGTATATACACGCTCATGAGCACAGTTCACCCTCACTAACATTTTTTAACTTTCAGTTATATTTAGTGGCAGTTTCGAGATACATTGCATTTTACAGTTATTTCATATGTATCTTTATTTGCACCAAAGCTTTATTTGGACATTTCCACATGAGCCTTGGTTTTATGCTGCTTGTGGCGCACCATGAACATAATTCCTCTAACAAACACATTGTTTGGGGCATGACTTAACCTCGTACTATGAGTTGTTGGAAAACTTCAGCATGTTCTCTTAATAGAGACATGCTTTCCATCTCAATGTGCACCGCTTCTAGACACGTTAGTTGTTCCACAGGCGTTTTTATTTGTTTTTAGAAACGCGCCGAGAGCAGTGATTTACTGACTCGCTTAGTGTGGGGATTTCAACTCGTGTTTAAGATGTATTAGCACACGGTAATTTCTTCTCATACTGCTCACTATATGGCATTCTTTCCGCTACTTTGTGTACTTACATGCTTGGATGACTGCATCTGTGGTCGCCACTGGCACCGATTTCAGCATCCAGGACACATATGCGGGAGGACTGGGGCTATCACTGGCTTCAGCAGACAGGTAGCTATTTTATAGTCTGCTTACACTTGCGGTACTCACTGTAGTAAAACATGATGTCACACATGTGCTTTACTGCATTTTGCCCACAGTCATACGCTGTAAAACTCCTCAGTCACCACCATGAACATAGTAGAAACACTGCCACTTACACATTTGTATAAATATCACCCTTTCACCAGTAGAGCGCTATGTGATCAAGGCCGCATGTCTGGCGGCCGAAACGCGTCATTTGGACATTTGATGCTCAAATAAACCATCATTGACTTTCTAAATTTGCCTTTGGAGTCTGTTTCCTGGTGTTGCGCCTTTCTTTGGATGGTGGTACCCCTGGGATCCTGCTGTGGAATATATATATATATATATATATATATCAAAACACAAACCCCTCCGGTGCAGAGAAGTAAGAGGCCACTCGGGGAAAATCCTTTTGGAAGCCTTTATTCGGACATCGGGCATAATGCATTTCGGCGTTCCATCGCCTTCATCAGATGCCACTGTAATCACGGCGCTGCTCCACCCACACCTTTAGATCTCCTGCCTCGCTCTTATAGGTTAGAGCACTCCACCCCACGGTCACATGTGTGCACTCACCCTGTAGTTTGGAATTCTGACTACAGTTCCCAGAGTTCATCAGGTTGGGATAGGTAGTGCGTGGGGGAGGAAAAGAATGTCCAGCCCGTGTGGGCAAACAATAACCAGGGCAAAGGTGCAAAGTAGTAAGATGGATGGCCCTGAGTTTATTTAGTGTCCTAGGGCTTCCTCTGGTCCCCTTCACGTTCCTGCCCCATATGCAGACGTCCGGCGGGCCGCGAGTCGCGATACAATGATTCCCGGCTCCTTGTGAAGTCACAAGCTGCTCCTGGCAGCAGCCCTGTCCTTTGTCTGCAATCCGAGGCGGGCCGAAGCAAACCAATCCCTTGGTGAACAAAAACAGCAACAGCTGAACCAGAAAGGCTCCGGCCGCTTGATGGAACGGGGCCTCTTTAACACGCTTCTGGCAGGCGTGTAAAACATCAAAACACAAACCCCTCCGGTGCAGAGAAGTAAGAGGCCACTCGGGAAAATCCTTTTGGAAGCCTTTATTCGGACATCGGGCATAATGCATTTCGGCGTTCCATCGCCTTCATCAGATGCCACTGTAATCACGGCGCTGCTCCACCCACACCTTTAGATCTCCTGCCTCGCTCTTATAGGTTAGAGCACTCCACCCCACGGTCACATGTGTGCACTCACCCTGTAGTTTGGAATTCTGACTACAGTTCCCAGAGTTCATCAGGTTGGGATAGGTAGTGCGTGGGGGAGGAAAAGAATGTCCAGCCCGTGTGGGCAAACAATGCACCGGAGGGGTTTGTGTTTTGATGTTTTACACGCCTGCCAGAAGCGTGTTAAAGAGGCCCCGTTCCATCAAGCGGCCGGAGCCTTTATATATATATATATATATATATATATATATATATATATATATATTCTCAAAAAAACAAAGGTTACAGGGACATTATAACTAGGAACTAGAATAAAAGCACCTTAGGTATTCACAATGAAAGGTTACAGGGATGTTATAGTTAGGCTCACATTTCAATGATTCAAAACGATTAAAAATCCAGCAGCTATGGTTACCTGAGCTAACTATAACTTATACTCCCACAATGAACTGCTTATTCACTCACATATTACATCACTCATTACATGGTCAGTGACATCACTGATGACATCTCAAAGGACATCCCTGATCATATCATTCAGTGTTTGTGAGTGTTTTCCAAAAGTTTATGACTGTTAAACATATATACTAAGGTACTACAAAAGGTAAATTACTATACTTTGTGCACTACTAATGAGTGAACTATTTTTAACATCTATGATGTAAGTGGCTCTATGACTGTATATCTGTGTGTGAGCTGATGCCTGAGTGACTCTATAGGTGTATGAATGGGTGTGTGAGTGACTGTATGGATGAACAGGTGGGTGTGTGGGTACGTGTATGGGTTAATAAATGGGTGTGTGTGTATAACTGTATTGGTCTGGGATTAGCTGTGTGACTAGCTGTATTGGCGAGTCAGTGAGTGTGTGAATAGTATGAATGAGTGCATGTCTATGTGAGTGGCTGTATGAGTGAGTGAGTGGGTGTATGAGTGTCTGTATTGGTGAATGAGTTGATGTATCAGTGGCTGTATGGGTGAGTGAGTGGCTGTGTGAGTGGATGTATAAGTCTGTGAGAGGATTTGTGAGAGCTGTATCGGTGAGTAAGTGGGTGTGTGAGTGGGTGTCTAGGTGAGTGACTGTATGTGTAGGGAGATGTATGGGTGACTGAGTAGGTATTTGAGTGGGTGTGTGGTTAACTGATTGGTTGTATGAGTGGCTGTATGGGTAAGTGAGTATGTGTGAATACTTGCGTGGGAGTGTGGGTCGTGTTAGAGTGGTTGTATGGGTGAGTGAGGGGCTCTGTTGAGAGGCTATATGTATGAGTGGCTGGGTGTGTGGGTTGTTGTATGGGTGAATATGTAAGGGATGTTAGTGGCTGTGTGAGTAACTGTATGGGTGAGTATGTTGGGGTGTGAGTGGCTCTATGGGTCAGCGAGTGGGTATATGAGTGCTTCTATGGGTGCATATGTGGGTACATGAGTAGTTGTGTCATAAGTGATGTAATATGTGAGGTCATAAGCAGTGCATTGTGGGGGCATAAGTTATAGTTAGATCAGGTAACTGCTGAATTTCTATGGTTTTGTACAAGTGAAATGTGAGCCTATAACGTCCCTGTAACCTTTGGGTTTTTTTAGTGAATTTTGAAGGTTTTGTTTCTATTTCCTAACTATAACATCCCTGTAACCTATGTTTTTTTCAGTGAATTTCTAAGGTTTTTTTAATTGTATTTCCTAAGTGTAATCTGTAACCTTTGAGAGTGAGTGTGTGAGGAGTGAGTGCATGAGTGTCTCAGTGGATGTGTGACTGAGTGCTTGTGTTTGTGTGGGTATGGGATTGGCTGCATAAGGGTCTCATGGGCTGTGTAGCTGCATAAGTGTCTCACTGGCTGTGTGAGTGGGTGCATGACTGGGTGAATCTGTGAGTGGGTGCATGAGTGGGTGAGTGTGGGTATCTGAGTGGATGCATGGGTATCTGGATAAGTGTTTCTGAGGGTCTCTGAGTGGGTGTGAGAGTGTCTGAGTGGGTTTGCTAGTGACCCTATCTCTGTGTGAGTGAGTCTGTGATTGATTGCATGAGTGTCTGAGTGGGTCTCTAAGTGGTTGCATAGAATATTACAAGAATTATATTTGCTTTGCATTTAAAAATGCAGTCCTTCTTTATTTATGTACTGAGGATCTGGAACAACATTTCTGTATATATCAGGACTGTTTCACCCTGTTCCAATGTAGCAAACAGATGCATCTCTTTAAAGAACACCACATCACAGAGAAGTAAATGTCTACCTCTGCTCTCAAAACCCAGCTTCCCTTCCTATCTATTTTTGCCTTTGACCCTGTACAATGCTCTGCTGCCTTCTTGCTAGGGTCTTGCTATACAAAGACCACATACTTACATACAATGAGCCCTCATTGTGCAGGCTGCTAGGAACACCCAGAGGAGGAATCACCGGTTACCGAGTAAAGGCCGAAGCCAATGGACCAGTTCTCAGCCTTAAATCTGTGGCACGGACATAACTTGCTAGCCCTAGTGTCCACTCAACACAAGCTTCTCTATTGAGGAGAGCCATGATAGGCTGGAATACCACTTCTTTCAGGACTGAGTGGATTACTGATTCTCAACACTTCCAGCATTAACTGCAGCCTATGGGAGCAATGAACACTTTTAAGTCAAAGTTAACACCTGTTTAACTGCTGCAGATAATTAATGCTCCTGGTAACTGTCTCAGACATGGAGTATCAGCATATTTCTCGGGTTCTTCTTCAGAACTGCCTGAAATACCCTTATGATTTTGGGAATTTATTCTGTAAATGAATTGCTTGGCCCTAAAAAAAGAAAACCTCTGAGAGAAGACATTCAGATGGGGCTGATTTGAAAAATTGCTTTTAAATCCCAGTCCATTTTTGATAGTGTGTGCTCACAATGCAAGTTATTTTGGCATAAATGTTTGAGCATTATTAAGCTCAGTGTTTTGAAGTGAGTTGTTTGAAAATGTATGTCTCTCAGAGGAATGTTCTAACATTCCTTGTGTAAGGTATTGTTAATCTGCTCTTCAGCTGCAAGTGTGATCATTAGGATAATCTATGAAACAAACAAAATGTACTCTTCTTCTGCATGTCACTCTAGTCCCTTATTAAGTTGATCCTGCCCCATTACTTTCACCCTCCATTACTTTGTACCCTACTTACCTTGCTTGGACCTCCCCAATTACCCCTGTGCTTAAACCTTCCCTTTACTTTGATCTCGTTACGATGACTCCATACCGTTGCTTTGACTCGCTGTTAACTAAAATTACGGTTGCTTTGAGACGTAATGTTATAAAATGAAATTGAACATGAAAAGCCAATATTGCCAAATGTAGAGTATGAGGACAGACTGGAGCTAGATTAGTAAATCTGCCGGGTCAAGGGCATTGCTGGGCAAGGTAATAAGTAGACTCTTTCTAATGGTAGTTAAAGTGATGATGCATGTCACATAGTGCTCCTGTACTTGTAGTTTCATTGATCTAGTTTCTTTAATGCACTTTAAGTTGGTTTTTATAAAACTTAAAAAAACACATATAAGACATTACTTTTAAATTATGATAAAGTCAACTATTCTGTGGTTTGTGCAAGCCTTATTATTGGTAGATTAACATATGGCACTAGTATCCATCTGGAGAAGACTCCTCTTGATGTCACCTCTTCCACCTTTGCTGAATGCAGATAACTTTTTAATATCTTGCAGTGTAAATATAATCTACTGTTGTTATCAGTAAAATACATGTAAATGGGTAGGAGGATTAAATGTGTGGCAGTTGACATATGGAATTCAGCAACACGAAATTTGAAATAACATCTTAAGTACTCCCTACTTTAGCCGGTGTTCAGTTCAGGATACCTTCCATTTTTAACTCACATTTTCTGAGTAAATTATACAGTAAACTCATCATTTAAAATAGATTTAGTGTATAATGCATATGAGGACCCCAAAACCACCGAAAGTGACCAATGTGTTTTCCATTTGTGAGGGGTATATATTTGTGCTTGCTACCACTGTCCCTAAGAATGTTTTAGGGTAGTTTTAAAGTAAGAGCTATAGTTCAATTCATTGAGGTGACCTAGTGGGGCAGGTCAGCAGCCTGTTCTGAGTGAGTAGAGTTCTGTATTGTTTTTTTAAGCAGTGAACCCTAATGAAGGGCTCTCTGGGTGCAAGATTCTGAATGGAAGATTCTGTAATCTACTCTTTGTGTATGCTTACTAGAAGAAGCTGGAGTCATTGTCTCTGTGAATGAAACATGGGTTGCAATGCACCTTTCTGCAGATAATGCTGTTGCTATTTAGAGCAAGGCGTGGAAGTGTGTTGTGAGTGGTCTGTTTAAGGATGACCAAAATAATGCAGGGAACCAGCAAAAAGGTTGCACCAAAAACGTGGTAATGTGTTAATAAACAACAACCTTTTGTAATTACTGTTTAACAGCTGGCTGGACATATTCATGTGACCTTACTAGATTGAGAACACTAACTTGCCAAGTGCTGACATCCTTAACGTGACCATAGATCACTCAAATTAATTTCATATTTCCCTATACTAACTCCCCTTTACTCACCCCAAACCCCCTCCTTCAGATATAAACTCTCCCAAAAATTCTATACCCGTCCCTCTTTTATCCCTCCACTATTCCTTTTCAAGCCAAATAACATACTAACATGTCCACCACTCAAATTAATTGCATATTTCCCTATACTAATTACCACTGATACTGTTTGGGTTCCGGAGTAGCATGCTACTCATCAAAAAGCTCTTCAACACCTCATCAGGGGTAACAAGCGCTATATAAATGCAAACCTTTTCCCTCTTCTATTCGCCACTATCCTTCTCAATTCAAATAACTGACTAACATATCCACCACTCAAATTACTTTCATATTTCACTACACTAATTCACCACTAATCCTTTAGGGGTTCCAGAGTAGCATGCTACTCACCGAAAAGGCACTTCAAACCCTCATCAGGGGTAGCAAGTGTTGTATAAATGTAATTACATTACATGACATTACATAAAGTTGAAGAAGTTAGCATCCTTTCTATTTTACTCTATTGGAGCTCCACCTCCGAGACCTTTTTTCTTTATATTTCTAAGTGCTTCGTGTTGAGGTTTAATTTTTAGAAAAGAGCATCAGGGTCATAATGGAATGTCATTTTTTTCAAGCAAAGTCTACAGTTTGGCCTATAAAATCTGTGCCCAATTGTGGTGCTTTTTACTGTAAAGTAAGCAAATTATTTTCCATTGTGTAAATGTTTAGTGTATATACACTTCAGCTGAATAATGAATCACCTATGTTCATTTATCTGTATGTTTCTCTCCTTCCATTTGTTTCAGTGGGTTAAGAAGTATGTTTTTGTTTTCAAAATGTTTTAACTGTCGCTAATTTGTCACAAATTGTCGCAATATGTATTTTTCGGTTTCACTGAAAAGTCGCGAAGACGGCGTGTTTTTCAACAACTGTTAAACACATACATACAGACATTGTAAGAAATACTTGACAATAGCTGTTTATTAGTATAGTGCTTAAACTCTTATTTCTATAATATTTTCTAATTGAAAGCACTTTCTAATTGTATTTCCAGTCTTCCTGACCATGCCGCTATTCACAATGACATTGGTAGTCATGAAGAACATATGACTATGTAAGACGGAGATTTGGTTGGATAAGACAGTTTTCATTAAGCTACAAAGTTTTCACCCATTTCTCCCCTCTCGAAAGGTTCCAGTTGCTAGTTGGATTATTCTTGGAGCTGTGATATAGTGAGAGTGATTTTTTTGGCATTTTGCTAAAAATAAAATGGCATCAGGAAGAGGTGAGGAAGAGGAGGGAGTACATCAACCTGTTGAGGAGCAGCAGGTACCAGCAGCACAACGAGACTCTTCTGATGAGGAACCAACAATGAAGAAACAGAGCATAACGTGGTATTGTTTCACCATTCCATCCAGTGAATCGAAAAACCATTGCTTAGTTGGTGAAGTGTACCTTGTGCCATAAGACCTTATCAAGGGGGGTTGCCAACAAGCATAAGAGGCAATTGAAAATTGTGCAGAGGGAGAGAGAAGGAGAGGGACCATCTACCTTCAGAGCTGTACCACCCGCCCCTGTTAGAGAAAGTTCCAGCGGAAGTTGAGAGGCGTCACCCACAATTATCACCATAATTAAGGTGCATCAGTACCTACTGCCTGGACTGTAACACCATCCTGACATCCGGGGAGCAGTCTGTGGATGTAATCTTAGAAGCACCGCAAAATCATAGCTGTTTATTTTTTTATGTAACCAGTTAATCCACTCTTCATCTGTTTGTTGATACTTTTTTCTTCCTTCATTGCCATTTTATTTTAGAAAAAACTACAAAAAATATACAAATTTTAGAAAAAAAATAAAAAAACGGTTAAAAAAAAGACAAAGTGTATGTGTGTGTATATATGTACAAAGCGGAGTGGTTGTATAAGTGTGTGAGTGGTGTGTTAGTGGCAGCATGGATGAGTGAGTGCATGTGTGAGTGGTTATATGGATCAGTTAGTGGCTGTTTGTTTGAGTGAGTGGCTGTGTGATTGGCGTATGGGAAAGTGAGTGGTTCTATGAGTGGCGGTATGGCTACGTGAATGGTTGTGTGAGTGGTGCATGGGTGAGTAAGTACCTGTGTAAGTGGATGCATGGGTGAGTGACAAGCTGTGTGAGTGGCCAGATGGAAGAGTGAGTGGTTGTGGGAGTGGCTGTATGGGTGAGTGAATGGTTGTGTTAGGGAGTGAATGGGTAAGGGAATTGTTGTATGAGTGGCTATATGGGTCAGTGACTGTTTTTGTCAGTGGCTGTATGAGTGAGTCAATGTTAGTGTGACTGCTTGTATGGGTGACTGAATGGCTATGTGAGTGGCTGTATGGGAGAGTGAGTGGTTGTGAGAGTGGCTATATGGGAGAGTGACTGGTTGTGTGAGTGGCTGTAAGGGTGAGTGAATTGTTATATCAGAAGCTATATGTGTGAGTGATTGAATGTATAAGCGGCTGTATGGGTGGCTGAATAGCTGTTTGAGTGAGTGTTTGGTTAATTGATTGGTTGTGTGAGTGGCTGTATTGGAGAGTGAGTATCTATGTGAGTAGCTGTATAGCTGAGTGAGTGAGGGAGTACACATGTGAGTGTTTGCATGGGTGTGTGAGTAGGTGTTTGATTGGTTATATGGGTGAGTGAGTGGCTTTTTTGAGAGTCTGTATGGGTGAGTGACTGGGTGTGTGCGTGGTTGTGTGGGTGAATAAGTGGGTATGTGAACATCCATATGGGTGAGTGAGTGGATGTGTGTGTGACTGTATGGGTGAGTGAGTAGCTCTGTTAGTAGGTGTATGGGTAGTGACTGGCTCTGTGAGTTCTGTATGGGTGAGTGACTGCATGTGTAAGTGCCTGTATTGATGAGTGAGTGGGTATATAGCTAGCTATATGGATGAATACATGGATTTGTCAGTGGTTCACTGATGACTGAGAGGATGGATTAGTTTGACTATGGATGAGTGAATGGGTTTGTGAGTGGCTGTGTGGGTGAGTGAGTAGCTATGAGAGTGGCTGAAAGGGTGAGTAATTGTGTGTCTGAGTAGCGGTATAGGTGAATCACTGCTAGGACAAGTGGCCGTATGACTGAGTTAATGGGTGTGTGAGTGATAGCATGATAGCACAATGAAAAATCACAAAAATAATTCACACAGGTTTAGAATAATAGAGAATAATGTTATGAATAAAACAAGACACAATGACTAATATCTATTAAGTAGAACCGGAGTTATGAATTTTTAAAGAATACATCGAAAAATAGTGCTTAGAAGTAAATAGAGCTAAAGGGTTACTTGAGGTCACGCTGGACCAGGGAAAATCCAAAGTTCCGGCCAACCGCAATGGAGAGCAGGCCGGCTACAGGACTCATGCAGGTCCCGGTGACAAAGTACATTGCATGGAGCAAGCGTCAACATCAAAGACTTGATACGATTAGGCTCCAGGCCGTCGACGAACTAGTCAATGGAGGCAAAGCGTTGGCACCAATCCAAGCAGTCAATGCAGGATTCCTTGACTAACCCCTTTACGATGCAGGTGCTATGTTTTTGTCGAGCCGCGCTGTCCATCATCGTCGAGCCGTGCTGTCTGTCCAGGCGATGTTGTTGATCGGGTCCTTCATCAGCATTGAAGGGTAATGTGTCAGTTGCGATCGGTGCAAAGTCATCACTGCATAGATTTTGATGGTTCATGATCACCTTTCAAGGACCCAGGACCTGATTGGCACCATGTGGCAGGGCAGGACTCACAGAAGGCAGAGTCCAGGTGCAGTTGTAAAGCTGCAGGAAGTCTTTAATGACCCTGAGACTTCAGAACAGGGGTCAAGCCAGCAAGCCTTTGGAGGCACTCTGGGTTCAAGTGAGACGGGTCCAGACCTTGTCCTCAGCAGGGCAAAGATCAGCAGGCTGCAGGGCAGCTCAACAAAGCAGACAGCAGTTTCTTCAGAGCAGTAGTCAGATAAAGTGTCAATCCTTGTAGCACAGCAGTTCTTACTCCTGGCAGAGTTCCTCACATGTCCAGAAGTGCACTGTCTTGGTAGAGCCAGAACTCCAGTATTTATACCCAGTTGTGCCTTTTAAGTGGGGGTGACTTCAAAGCAGGCACTTGAAGTGCCCAGGCCCCTTTTCTCTCAGCCCTGTCTGCCAGGCTATCGGTGGGGGATAATCAGCCCGTTGTGTGGAAAACAGGACACTGTCTATTCAGGTGTAAGTGTCAGCTTCCCCTCCCTCTTCCTGCCTAGGAAGAGCTATCAGAAAGTGGATGAATGCAAATGAGTTCTCTGTCACACCCACCCTTCCTGTGTTTGTGGCTGTCTAAAAGGAATGTAGAACGTGTTGCTCTCATCCATCCCAGATGTGTATTAGAGACAGGCTGCAAGGCACACAGAGCAGTAAGAGCAGAGAAATGTTCACTTTCTAAAAGTGACATTTCTAAAACAGTAATGTTAAATCCAACTTTTCCAGTAAAAAGGATTTATCCTTACCATTCCAAAGGTATAACACATGATGCAGTTACTCCTTTCTAATCAGGAATTACCTCTTAAAAGTGTTTTAAGGAATTCCCAATGTTGGCCTTTGAGAGGAGTAGGCCTCACAGTTATGAAACACTAATTTAGCTGTTTGCCACTACTAGGACTTGGAAAACTTTAAAAGTACAAGTCCTGACTTTTAGTTACACAGCACCCTGCCTTCAGGGCTACCTAGGGCCTACCTTAGGAGTGACTAATGTTGAATAAAAGGGAGTCTAAGACTTGGCAAGTGGTTTTAAATGCCAAGTCGAAGTAGCAGTAAACTGCACACACAGGCCTTGCAATGGCAAGCCTGAGACAGGTTTGAAAGGCTACTTATTTGGGTGGCACAACCAGTGCTGCAGGCCCACTAGTAGCATTTAGATTACAGGTCCTGGGTATATGGTATACCACATTACATGGGATTAATAGGTAAACTACATATGCCAATTGGGTATACACCAATGTCACCATGTTTAGAGGAGAAGCACATGCACGTTAGCACTGGTTAGCAGTGGTAAAGTGCTCAGAGTCCTAAGGCCAACAAAATTATACAGCAAAAAGAGGCGGTAAGCAGGCAAAAGGTTTGGGGGAAGACCATCCTAAGGATGACAGGTCTAACACTCCCCATGATATGTGAAGTAATGTAATACTCCATCCTACCCCAGTACTCTTCACCCTGTATATGGTGTTATGTACCCCAATCTAGGCCTAAGTAACTAAACAACCTTTCACCTATATTTGTCCAACCTTGCTCTGCATAACGGTTCTAGCACTGACCTTTTTCCTAGTTATGTGATGAATAAATGCCAATCGGTTTCCTTGAAACTAGCCTCATTTATTATGCATGAGGATTCTTAGAAAAGTCCCCTGAAAATGACGTACATAACAGGATTAACATACTCTGTATAAAAGTCATGGTCATCTTCATCCTAGGGCGAAAGAACTACTTTGCATGATTGCAAGTATTGGTTTAGGGTCATTTCCATAATCATACTCACAACATATCGATTGTGTTAGGAACCTCAAGGCTATCTTTATGGTATAAAAGAACCATACCTTCACTAGATAGACAGAGGAGAAGCTTCCACACTGACACAAGACACTGAGGTCCTGGCCTGCCGAAGCTACAACACGCAGATGTAGACATCCCTTGCGGGGTGTCCAACTCAAGACAAAAGACGGGGTCCTTCATTCTCTCCCATCAGGTAATGGGGTTGGCTCTTTTCTAGGAAATTCTTGGCTTCACACCCACATACATGCTAGTTACACATAGGTACACTTAGGTAGGGCTGCATCGTAGGAGTACGCTTGATTACTGTCATGCTTATATGCCTGAATATATTCATTGTTTTAGCACCATGGTAGAATTCTACCTTCTATTTATTCTGTTCGTGCTAGTAATCTTATACATTTGCTTCTGTCTAATGATTGTCACAGCAAACATGTTTTATACTAGAATGACGCTGGTTCAATAAATACTTATTGAAAACATCCACACCGTTTATTCTGTGTATCTCTCTCACGATTGACTGAGCAAAAAGTACTGTACTGTTTCCACGATCCCTGAAGGATCAAGGGTTGTCATGTTTGATAGTTGTCAGAAACTATTCACTCCTTGCTAAGGTTAGGGGGCTTATGGTGGCACTGTGAGCTAGCTGGTCTAAAGGCTAACATATCCTTTGGGGGTGTCCGGAATCAGTCTAGACACCAGTCCCCTCGTTTATGTTGTCTAAACGCGCAGATCCTATGTAATTTTAGGAACTACATGACAATGGTGCACCTCTTAACTCAACTCACTGGCGGCATCACAATTAATGCTGAAGACACAACTATATGCAAAAGTCTACTCACCCTCGACATTCAGAAACTCAGGAACTGCCTACACCTCATCCAGTCCTAGATGTTGAACATCAAACTAAAATGCAGACCCATCAGTATAAAATGCCTCCTTTACATCAACAACATCAAGCAACAGCTAATCCAACTGTGCCTCAACAACCTGGTCATTGATGGATTAACCCAACAATGTTCACCTGAAGCCAGGTTCCATGGATTCATCCTTCAAACTGAACTTACCCTCAAAGAACCCTTTGACCAGAAACCAAGCCCAAATGGTACCGGTCCTCCTTAATAAAGAAAGTCAAACTCATTGACAACAAATTCTGTAAAAGCATTTCATTTGAAACTTCTGCTTGTCTATCTGAAAAATGTACTATCTGTGGTGGGTTCTAAAACAAACCCAGCAATCACAATGCCAGGCTTGAATCCAAGAGAAGTAAAACTAGAAAACACAGGGAAATAAGTTTTGTAAATGTACACTCGAAAAATCTGAAACAACATCCCTGCATTCATCAGCACTACTTCAGCGCCACAGGGTCTACGCACATAAGCTGTCATATATTCGTAAAGTGTAAGTTAAGGTCTTAAAATAGAACCCAATAGGAAATAATGTTAAATGAAATTTACTTATAAGGAAAAGAAACTGGACAGAGGAACCCCATAGGCCTCAGCACCTAACCCACTATCCCTAATATATATATGAATAATCTGGAACTACCCAGAAATGTGTGTGCACACTGACAAAACACCCACTGTCACTGTGTAATTCCCATACAGAGATATAGCAATTTTAACAAAATAGCACAGGTGCACCATCTAACAAATTAGACAAAGAATTGTATAAAATTCATGTCCACAAGCTTTCTTCCAAGTTTCTTTCTTTATTTTCAATGAAGTCATTAAAACATAATCCAGGTGATTTAAGACACAGCCGACGCATTTCGTCCTTATCAAAAGGACTTCCTCAGGGCAAGTTAATGTTTGATACCGATATTAAATGAAGGACTTAAGTCACCCAGAAGGCCAAGTATGAAGCACAAATAGACATCCGTCCTTCAATATATTATATATCAAAGCGAATACTGATACCTTGATCTGAATGAAAGGAGTGGGTGTATGATGACTCCCAGTTTTATTAATTCTCTATCACTGATCAAGGTTTCAGGAAAAATATAACAGTGATAACATCATTTACGATGACCGACCGGGATCAGTCGGGGCAATCCTCCCAGTAGAGAAATAGAAGAAACTTGGAAGAAAGCTTGTGGACATGAATTTTATACAATTCTTTGTCTAATTTGTTAGATGGTGCACCTGTGCTATTTTGTTAAAATTTACTTATGTTGACATTTTAAATACATATTTAACATTTAGTATTAAAAAATGTAAATATAATGTAAACATGAATTTAATTTCCTACGGTGTACTAACCTTGTTTTCCTTGTGAATAGGCCCCAGTAACCTTAGAAGTGCAGTTTGTGAACAAGAATGGGCCTACTCGTTTATGGGTTGGCGCACGTCCCTCCTTAAACCTCTCCCTAGTCCTCCATTAAACCCTTAACTTATTTTTACACATCTGGAGAGTCTGCAGTCGGGACGGAGATCTCTGCACAGAAGAAGATAGGAGAGGCGGAGGAGGAAGCCCCTGCACATAGGTTTGGGAATAGCATTTTGTAGTACATTAGTAGTAGCATTGTAGTACTACTAGACATATTACAAAATGCAGTTTTGGACCATTGCAACTCAGCAGCTCCCCTGAACTCTGCTGTTGTGAAATCTGACCTGTCTTGAGGTGCCTGTACCAGTTTTGAACCTCTGGAGGTTGTTTCTGCTGTAGGGAGCTGGGAGAAACCCAAGAGAAGCAAGGAAACCTGTTTCCGACGCCATCAACGACGCCGCTGTGATGCCACGACCTGCACCGAGGCCAGGGGAGCCGCTCGTTAAGTGAACGACGCATCATCCGGCCTCCGACACCCTCCGACGCCCGCCAACTCAGGCAGTGATCTGCCGTGCCCGACGCCAGCGCTCGCATTGACTTCGTCATTGCCAGAGCCTCCATCCTGTTATCGCGGTGCCGAAAACCGCAGAGGCGGACTCTATGAACTTGCCGACGTCGCATCGTCAACGGAGCCAACAACGGCCATCTTCGATGCCGTGCATCGTCACCGACTTCGTTTCCAAAGTACTGTTTGCTTGGGGGTCTGTGTGACTCCGCGCCCCACACCGCGGTCCCCGCGGTCGGCACCGTACTTTGGATTTCTTGCTATCACGACATCGCAATAGCCCCAGTTGGTGCTAGATGATTTCTACAAGCTTATTTTTGCAATATCCTTTTGAAAGTCATTTTTCTGAATATCTGTATGTTGGATTTTTGTCGTTTTGGTCTTGTTTAGATAAAGATATTTTATTTTTCTAAACGGGTGTGGTGTCCTTTTGTGGTGTTTTCACTGTGTTACTGTGAGTGTTGGTACACATACTTTACACATTGCCTTTGGGATAAGCCTGTCTGCTCGTGCCAAGCTACCAAGGGGGTGAGCAGGGGTTATCTAAAGTTTGTATCCCCCTTACCCTGACTAGAAGCAAGGGTCCCTATTTGGACAAAGGTACCTACCTCTGCCCACTAGAGACCCCCATTTCTAACAGGCAAGATGATGAATAAGTACAAATGTCTTTGGGTTAAGGGACAGAAGTGAGAGGCCAGAAGGTACATGTCAGCTTACTGCAAACCTCTTCTCATAGGATTCTTTATGGTTGTTTTCAATCAGAAGACCAATGTTATTATGGCACTAATTTATATCTTGGCTGTAATGATCCTGCCGTCATTTTTCCATCGGATTCCCCTACCGCCTACTAGACGGTCCACCCGCTCTATTTAGATACTGGCAGGCCAATGGATGAAAGGCCGTTGGAGTGCCGCAGTCTCCATCAGAACCCATATTGATGGCGCCATAGGGTAAAGCGACTGCTGGAGGGAGTGTAACCACTTTGTCCCCCGGGCCAATCAGGATGTGCGTTCCCACTGCCGCAACTGTGGCAGCAAAACCTCCACACCTGAGTTGGCAGATTGGAAGGGATAAAAGGCAGAAACACACCTTTTCTGATGTTCACAATTCCCTTTCCACCATGAAGCCGATCTTCCAAGTCCTGCCTCTGCTGCTGCTGCTTGACCACAAAGCAAATCAACCCCATTGTGGCCGGAATCAAAGGTAAGCTCCTCTTTTACCTGTTACCTTTCCACTTGTCTGTTAATATTTGCACTGGACTCATGCATTTTTAAATGTCTTACAAGCAATAGCATACCAATGTTCAATGCATATGTGTGTAATGTTGACATTTAAGAAATATATATAAATACGACTGTATGATTACATTGTATTTCTAAATTTGGTGCAAGCTGCCTTAAAAAAATTGGAACCTTACACAAAAAAGGACATCAATCTAAAAATGTAAAAGTGACCATACAGGTGTGTTTAAATAACCTCTCAAATTAAAAACATATGCATTACATATCATTGAGATAAATGAAATGTAACATAATGTAGAAATTGCAATAGATAAGGTGTGACGTTTACTTTTTAAATACCCGTAAAATGAACGTAATTCACAAACTTGAATCAGTTAACATATTAATCCATATAAAATTTCCCTTGTCTAGTGCAATACCTGAATTTTATCAAATTTCAATTGTTCTATTATTTTTTAAGGTGTAATGCATATGTGTTTATTCTCATTGCTTATCAAGTTGAAATAAACACACATGTATTAACAAAAAAAATAGACATCTATTTGTTGGTGCAAGTGTCCATTATCATGATGAATTCTTGCATCTGTATTCAAATGACCATCACATCCAATTTTTACCAGTGTATGCACTTAACAATGTAGACATTAAAAACATCTGTTTCATTTCCTGCCAGAATGTTAAATAAAAATATGTACTTCATATTTTATTCATAAACATTTCTAAGGATCAAGCAATTGCAAATAAAAATTAATGTCAGGACAAACTTTTTTTTTTATTGAGCGTTAATAGCAGACATAATAATCATGGTACAAAAAAAAGACAATCTTTCAGAATGTCCAATCTCACATTTCAATAGGCAATAAATAGCATAAATTCATCTTCTATTTTACATAATATATAACCAGTATTCTATATAACAAGACATGAATTGCCTAAAATACAGATACAAAAAAGTACAAAAAATATATTGCTGCAGATTAGCATCGACTTAATAGTTAAAAATAGACTCTTTATGAATTAAAACCCCTCACTTTTCATTACACAAAGAATAGCCTGCTTTATCCATTGTTGTTTGCATGTGTGACCAGAACATAGTCTGCCCTGAATCTGCGAAGCGTCCCTACCCTTTTTGCGCAAGCCTCTTCAAATTGGTAGGTCCGATCCAACTTAGGAAGCCACTGTCCCATTGTGGGCACCCTCTGTGATCTCCAGTTTTGCTATACCAAGGATCTGGCTACCGCTTTGGCTATGAAAACAAGATATTGCCTATATTTTGGTAGCTGACTAACTGCATGGGAGAAGCCAAATAGGGCCAGCGACGTTGAGGGTAGGATAACCTTAGACATACAGTCACTAATAAACCTAAACTCCTCCACTCAGAAGTGTTGTAGTCTAGGAAATGTAAAAAATATATGTATCCAGTCATCTGCCCCCATCAAATTGCATCTAAAACATTCATTCGGGATTGATGGAAACCATTTATGTAGTCTAAGGGGAGTATAAAACACCAACCATGTTGAAAGAAAGGACATTCTTTTAAAGCTGCCTGCCCTCAGAGCCCTATTCCCAAACTCACACACTTGTTGCCATTCCTTATCATTAAACCAACAATTAGTTTCTGATGCAATTTTATGAAGCATTGCCTCCATGAGACTCTTATTCGTACCCTGGCGCAATAACCAATACCAATTTCCAACACCACTTAGATTCAACTCAAAAGTTGCTTTTAGGATTATTCTTTCCCTCTCATAAATTATTTTGCACTTGTTTGCAAAAAAGCATGTTATTTGCCTAAGGCTTAACCAAAGATCACTGCTTTGGGGTTCGGATCACAATACAAATGATTCCCAAGCTATCAGATTAGTACCATTATAGAAATCAACTAACCTACGAAAGCCTAGATCGTTATAGGACCGCAGTCCCTTTTGTGAAAGCTGAAGACCCCATAGCTTACAGTCTTGGAGAGAGGTGTATGCATGGCATGTTGGAATATTGTAGGTTTTATAGAACCGCTACATACAATTTACAATTATGTACACGGCCTTGTATCTTGTCTTTTTAGGTAATTTCATAGTGCGCAAAAATGCTGGTAACTTAATTGCACTTTCTATTAGCATGACACTTAATAAAAAATGATCAAATTGTGAGGAAGGGGCCGCTAGCTGAGTTAGTAAACTAACTAACGCAGCTTGATAATAAGTAGATAAGTGAGGTAGTGCAAGCCCCCTCTGCTCTACATCTAATTCTAAAATAGATAGCTTAATTCGAGGTTTTTTTTTGCCCATACAAACTCACGGATGACTTTATCCACTTCATCAAAATATGAGATTGGTATTTTCAAAGGAAGATTTAGAGACAGAAATATCAGCAAGGGAAGAATAGAAATTTTTACTAGGGAGACTCGACCTACTATAGACAAAGGTAGAAGCGACCATCTTCCTAAGAGGTTTTTTATTTAAATTAAGCGTTTTTACATAATTTAAATGAAACAGTTGGGAAAAATCGGCTGTAACATATAGGCCCAAATATCTAATAGATCTTAATGGCAGAAATCTTAGCCCTTCAGGAAGATCAGCCTCCAGCGTGTTAAATAAAAGAAGCTCTGTTTAGGACTGATTAACCTTATACCCCCCCCCCCCCAGCTCTGTAAAGGCCTGGATTTCCCCAAGCGTGGACAGGATGTTTGCCTTATCTGGGTTCAGGAATAGAATCAAATCATCAGCAAACAGCTTAATTTTTGCCATTCCTTTTAGGGGAGCCAGAATTGAAGTGTTAGATTGAATCTTTATCGCCAATGGCTCAATAAAAAGAGAAAATAAAAGGGGGGAAAAGGGGCAACCCTGCCTAGTGCCCCACCTTATCACCACTTTGCCCGCTTGATCTGTGTTTATGATTATTTTTGCAATTGCCCCCTTATAAATTCCCCTTAACATCTCTATCAAGCGGAGTGGGAAACCAAGCTTCCCTAAGTTAAGAAAAAGGGCCTGCCAATCCACCAGATCAAATGCCTTTTCTGCATCCATCATTAAAATAGCCACTCTATCCTTCCTAGCTGAAAAATAGTCGATAGCTTGAATCAGAAAAAAGGTATTCGCAGCCATCGATCTACTGGGCAGAAACCCTGTTTGGTCCGCATGTATCACCTATTGCGCACACCCTGAGATCCTATTCGCCCAAATTTTCATAAAAAGCTTGTAGTCTACATTTAATAGACTTATTGGGTGATAGGAGCTCGGGTCCTTAGGGTCCTTATCCTTCTTTAGGATAGTAATCATGACTGATTCCTTAAATCTATCAGAGACAGGCAACCCATCCATAATCTGATTATACAGGAATACCAAACAAGGAGAGAGTTCATCTAAAAACAGCTTATAGACTTTGATCGGTATTCCATCATTGCCACTTGCCTTAGCACTAGCCATTCCTTTTACAATTTCCCTTAGTTCTATTGATGCAATCAGTTCATTCAGAGCCTTACAATCATCCTTAGTGATCATAGGTAACTGAACTGCAGAAAATAATCGTCAAGGGCCTGGGTGCTAACTAGCTGGGTCTCTGCATACATTTTCTTAAAGGGAGACACAAACATTTCGGCAATTCTATCTTTATCACTAACCAGACTTGCAGTGCTGGGGTCTCTTATTTGTGGGATTAGTTACCTACTCAGTTGAGTTTTTGTTGACCAGGCTAAAAATGTACCTATCTGTTGGCTTTCTTCATATACTTTCTGTTGACATGCTTTGCTCCCAGAGATCTCTTCGAGAAAAAAAAGGTTTTTAATTGCTCTTTCGCTTTTAGTAGTTCCTGCTGAAGAACCTCCTCCTCAGGATCTCCTGGGGGCCTGGACATAAGATCTCCCCTAGCTCGATCTACAGCATTCCGAAGTCCTTCGATCTTATGTTGCCTAAGTTTGTAGAGATTCGCCCTATATGCAATCACCCGTCACCGAAAAGAGGCCTTAAAAGCTTCCCAGACAATAAAACCTGATGCTGTATTAATATTCTCCTTATAAAACCATTGTATAAACTCACGAGTTTCAGAGATCCATATTGGATCCGAGAGCAATGCTTTATCAAAGTACCACTTGTTATTGGTTTTTTTTTGGGATGGGTCAATATATTACCAAGGAGACTAAAGAATGGTCTGAAAACGAATTAAAAAAATAACTGATTCCCCTCTTACATGTTGTTTATTTATAAAAAAAAAATCCAATCGTGAAGCTGCTTTAAATCTAGCTGAGTAGCATGTAAACTGAGTAAGGCCTGGGTGGTCGAGCCGCCATGGATCTTGTAAGGCGCAATCTTCTTTCATGATTCTTAATAATCTAGCTGTCTTTGGTTTTAATTGCTGTTTACCCTTATTAGATGTATCTAGGCCTAGATATTGTATGAAATTAAAATCACCTCCCATTATTATAGAGCCATGGGCATTTATCAACAAATCATTTCAAGGCCTTAAAATCATTGAAAATTGGCCCATAGTATTCAGCAACACAAGGCCTACCCCATTGACTGATACCTCGATCCAGATCCATCTTGCACCTTCATCGCGGATCAGCTTTCCCAGCTCCCAGTCTAGCTCAGAAGAGAGTAAGATACCCACCCCCTGTACCGCAGTATTTGCCGAAGCAAAGTACGCATGAGCTTACTTCTTGGGGAGTGCTAAGTTAGGGGAGTTGGACTTAAGGTGTGTCTCTTGTAGAAAGATCACCTGCGGGAAAAATGAGCCCAACCATTTTAACATCGCTCCTCTTTTTGTACATTTAAAAAGCCATTTACATTGCATGAGATTACCTTTAGTGGTTGTCACATTCTTCAGAAAAATACATGCCGCCTTAACACAACCCACTAATACACGTTATGCTCTCATCAGGACAAAATTGTTGAAAATAAAATAGTGCTTTTATCATCCACATGAGATATTTGTCTGAATAATTAACTTTACTATAATAAATAGAAAGATAACTAATAGTCTCTGATTGCTCTGCCCTTGGTAGAAACCTGCCTCCTATGTAACTGCCAAGAGTAATCTCCTCAGGAAGGGGCATCTAGTGGACACAGAGCAGGCACCTCAATGATCTGTCTTGGGAGAGGTGGGTTTGAGAGGGCTGAGAGGGGTGGGTTGGGAAGTTGTGGGAGGGTTGGGTTTGGGTTTTGGAGGGGAGGGTTTGTGTTTGGGAGGGGTGGTTTTGCATTTGGAAGGGGTGAAGGTCAGAGCAGAAATAAAAGCAGAAGTAAAATAAAGGGTAGAAGAGGTGGGAGAGGACTGGGTTTTGTAGGTTGAGGGAGATAGAGTGTGTGGTGTGCCTGTGTCTGTCTGTTGTGCAGTTGTATGTGGGTCTGCTGTATGTTTTGTACATTTGTTGTGTGTTTGTTGGCAGGTGTATGTTGGTCAGGTGAGTGTGTGCGTTTGTGTTTCGTGGATGTTGTTTTACATGTAGGTGTATGTTTAGATGAGTGTGTTGTTGAGGTGGTTGGTGTGGTTGTGGTGCTTGTGGTGGTCACATGAAATTCATACATATACATAGATATATCTCAAAATACACACCAAATAAAATGTAGGGCATAAAACACACACCAAGTACTAATGTTGTTGTTTTCTCTAAACATAAGGTCCTTAAAAATTCCCACCATAATAGTTCTGTGTAAGGTAAAAAATAAATGAGACTTCACTTCAATCGCTACACTTCACTCAGGAACTCAAACGGACATTCTAGCCTGTGTTTTAAAAAACAAATCCAGTTAGACATATTTACAAATACATTTTAAACATTTACCTGTTCCTCTGGTGAACCATAGAGCTGGCTGTACAGGGACAGGAGCTCCATGGACAGCAACTCCTTCTCCTCTGGTGAAAAGGCTGGGGCCCTGTCACCTGCTCTTTCTGGCATTGTGGGTCCCAGAGGTCAGAAACAGTAGTGAAAGTTGAAGAGGTCTTGTTGGCTGCATTGTTAGGAGGCAAGCAAGCTTTTTCTGAAACGCTGCATATATGTACACAATCGTCAATGGCAACGGACACATCCGTTGGCTGTCTTATGTAGATTTCACACACGTTAGCCTATGGCTGAGTCCATCATGGAGTTTCACGCCCACTAGACAGTCAACTTCCACTGCGGATGACTAATTCCAGATGTCCTGACAGTGAGGTAAGGAGGCCGCTAGTTTAGACAGTGGGATAGAGTGCACCTGTTAAGTGCATCACCACCACTCAAAATGGTGGCTCCTTTGTTTACATGTAGAAAATGCTAATGTTGTTAATTTGTTTTTACAAAAAAGTGTAATGTAGTGCCTTAATGTAGTTCGAAGTAAGATTTGCGCAGTGGTGTTTATACCGCCATTAACTGTATTTTTGCAGACAACATTTTTAAAAAATAACAATGTGTAAATAATACATTAACAATGTATTATTTACACACTGAATACATTTAGAATTTACACTTGTAGTAAATGTTCATTTAAAAAAAATTATAGTACACATAATAGGGGTCTGTATAATTTTATATTAAAATGTATATGTATTGAAAATTTGATGAAAAATGAGGTTTCATTTTAAAATATGTTTGCTAACATTTACAAACATTTTTTTCATTGCAGACATATGATCACAGGGAGAGTGCGTAGAAGACAGCCTCGGGTGTTCTGATCATTTCCAGACCTTGCCACCATGGAAGAACGGGATATTATCAAAAAATTCAGATTGAATAGGCAAACAATCCTTGATTATGTCATCAGCAGCAGCCAACTCTTCTGTCTCACAATAGTAATCCCACATCAATAAAATCAATAATCAAAATAATGGCAGTACTCAATTTTGTGGCCACAGGATCATTCCAATACACTGTGGCAGTAGCTGGTGGAATGTCACAAACATCTTTCAGTGGTGTTCTACAAGACGTTATTTCTTCAATGATGAAACACGTCAACTGCTTCATTCAGTTTCCTACAAACCAGGATTTTGCCAATGTGAAGGGAGATTTTTATGCCTTGGGGCCGCCTATCACATGTGGTTGGAGAATTGATGGCATATATATTGCCTTAGTGCCACCACACGCCAAAGAACAAGTGTACTGCAATCAAAAGAACCCCATTCAATCAATGTGCAAGTTGTCTGCTTGCCAGATTTGTACATCACAAGAGTGTTTGTGCATTTTCCTGGATAAACCCATGATTCCTTTGTATTACGGAACAGCAGCATACCCCTGCAAATGTCACAACTTGGACCTGAAAGGGCCTGGCTTGTTCGTAAGTACTGTCATTATATTGTGTGGTTAATGTAAAGTATAATGATCTAAAATTGTTACATTTTTAGGCTCATTGATTTTCATCCCATATAGGAGACTTAGCTTATACTAACCAACCATGGTTGTTAGCACCACTGAGGAATCCAACAATGCCAGGGGAAGTCTGCTTCAATGAGGCCCATAGAAGGACACAGAGGCCAGTGGAGTGGGCTTTTGGGCTTCAAAATGCCAGATTTCGATGTCTGGACAAGACTGAGGGAGTCTTCTATTACTCACAGGATAATGTGTGCAAAAACATCATGCCATGCTGCATGTTACACACCATAGGCCTGCGAAGGAACATCCCATGCATTGCAGAAAAAGAAGACTATGGAGTGCCACTGGGTGAGGATGTTGAAATGCCAAATGAAGATGATAGTGGTGAAGAGGAAGGACGTGACATAGGTCAAGATATCATTGACAAGTTCTTCACATGAGTGTAAGTAAATAATTACATTTTATTAAATGTTGAAATGTTAAACCAACTTTTAATGTAATGAGGATAAAAGTCTGTGCTGGGCATTGACATCCAGGGCAAAGATTTTTGTTGATCAAAGTTTTGACACATTGCATTGTTCATCTTTGATTGCTCTTGGAAAATGTGTCCTCAAATATATTCCTTAGAAAGGTGTCTATTTTAGAATGAAATTTAATTAACCTTGTTTGTTTTTATCTGTTTTAGAACCCTTCACCATGTCATCTTCATTTGGACATTTCAAAGCTGTGACACTTGCAGTTATATGCTGCAGTTGCAAAGTACAAAGGGATCATGGGTTGATCCTGTGTAAGACACACACAGACTTTGAGTGTACATATCTTGTACTCCTTGCACAGTGATTGAATGGATGTTTTTAAAATTGCATTAGACTTGTTTTCTGTAGAATGTTGGTACCAAGATAATATGTGCTGCTTGATTTGCTCTAACCATTGGTGATAATTAACCTACAGCATACTAATCTCCCTTCACATTGGTAAAATGCTCATTTTGTGTTACATGTATTAACCTGTTGATGTTTCACATCATTGTAGGAATAACTTCTTGTAGCACACCACTTAAAGTTGGTTGTGACATTCACTCAGATGATGCAACAATGTATTGGAATGATCCTGTGGCCACAAAATTGAGTACTTCCAGGATTTATGACTATTGGTGTTATTGTTATGCAATTCCTATTGTGAGGCAGAAGATCAGGCTCCAGCTGATGACATAAATAAATAATATTTTGCCTATTGAATCCGATTATTTTGATTGTATCTCGTTCTTCCATGGTGGCAAAGTGTGGAACTGGAAATGTAAAAGTGGCATTGAGTATTTGTGTTATCTATGGTTTGTTATGCTTAAGAAAATTTTGACAAACCAGTCTTATTCAAATTTAATAAAATACTAGTTGATGAGTTTTGTGTATTTGTATTTAGTTTTCATGGTAGAAAATTGTCGGACACGTTACTTACTTGCATTTTATTCATAAATAAAGAATCATTTGATGGTTCACATTTTAAAATGTATGATGAAAGGGAAAAAATGAATAAATCCAGAAAAGAATTTAAACATTAGTAGTTGCTTTTGTTAGTTTTGCTTTTATTAAACAAAAACAAATATACAAACATGATGAAAACCAAAAAGCAAACAAAAAATGAAAAGGTCAGTTGTGGTGAATTAAACCATTATTGAGGAGTCAAAATTGTTTGAAGTCCTATGTCCAAAATACAACTGGCATCAGAAAGGTAAATGTGTCCAGAAAACAGTCCACAGAGTAAATAGTAGTCACACACTGGAGGAAATTAGGTTCTGAGTCTCTTGGTGGTGGTCTTGTCATCCTCTCCTGATGGTCCAGATGAACGTGTGCTCCTGCGGGGGGCTGGTGGATCCACAGTTGCAGAGACTGAGGTGGTGGCAGGTGTTGCCTCTTGTGGCAGGGCCTCCCTTTCTGAGGCTGAGGCATATGTAGTTTGCCCAGATGTTGTTGGGCCACAGAAAGGGAAAGATGGTTCTGGGAAAGCCCTGCACATATGGGTCTTAATGTCATGCAGCCATCCAGTCAGGGAGCCCATAATGGAGTTCAGATTTTCCATCTGTACATTGTGCACCCTCTGCAACTGCTTCATCTCCCGGTGCTCTGTAAGGACCTGGCCCATCATGTCTTGGAATTGATGGAGGCATCCCAAGACTTGGTTAATGGTGGCCTGGGTGACAGTGAGCACAGTGGCTTTGCTATGCTGGCCCACAGATTCCCTCCCTCAACTCTTGCTCCTACTACCTTGTGTCGTTGATCCAGTGTGCCCCATCTCACTGGGTCCTGAACTGGAGGTGGTGATGGTGGTGTCGCATCAGCAACCAGGGCTGGTGGGGCACTAGATCAATGCAATATTGGTTTGGATGCAGGAAATGGAGGTATCTGTAAGCTGAGGTGTTGTAACAACTGGGGTAGGAGGTGTAAGTATGGGCTGAGTGAGACTCACTGGAGCTGTCTGCCCAGGCACACCAGATGGACCAGGCCGCTCCTCTTCATCCAGACTTTCAGGATTGGAGTCCTCCCTGGAGCTTGATCCTGGGTAGGAGTAGAGGTTTTCTCAGTGACAGATTTTTGACCATGTGTTCTGCCTGTTAGACCTATTATGAATGTCAACAAAGGAATACATTGTAAAAGTGTGGATTACACATCCAATAAGTTTTAAGAAAAAATGTAGCAACCTAAAAGATAAAAAAGGAATTCAATATCATGGTTATATCTTTCAGACAAAACTACTTCAAATAAACAGGTACGAAGATGTCATGAAATGTAACTGTATATGAAATGTGCCAACCATTCAATACAACACAGTAGAGAGGACAAATGTGAAATTAACCATTTCAAGGCCTAGCAGGCTAAAAAACAGACATTTACACAAAAGGATGTTTAGCATTAGTCATCATATAAAGAGTGCAGAGTAAATTCTTCACATATACCACTTATATTCAGCATACAAATTTACATACCTTATTATGTTTAGGTCAACAAACTTATTTGTGGAACTGATTACATCAAATCGATTACATGACAAGAGAAGGACAGTATACAAAATTCAACACAAACAATTTTTAAAAGAGAGCATTAAATCGAGATAGATCAATAAATCACACTTTACCATATGTGAAAATATGATAGAAAAGGGAGAATGAGCATAATTACATTGCAATATTATTTTCAGAAAACAAAAACAAGGCATCAATGAAACATTCCAAATACTTGCAAAATTGTAACTTGAACATGCCTAGTGAAAATTTGCAGTAAAATGAGTCATTTACTAAATGAAACACATATATGTTTATTTGGTGTACAAACACTTACATACACCATAATATCATGTGAAATGTAATGGAGATTGAACTCTTACAGACAACAAAATACATTCAAACAAACAAGCTAAACAAGATGCTACTAATATATGTAGGTTTCTATGTAAAAATGAAATGTGTTGAACACATTAGCAACAGGTAACTTCAAAGCAAACAGGATATTTATGTTTAGTGATATATTAAAATGTCTAACGTACCATTCTCCACTCCACCAGGGTTTCCTGTCAAGCCTTCAGGATGTAGGGTCTGCAAGACCTTCTCCAACCAGGGAAAGAGTTGCAGTGGGGCTGGGAGAATCACCACCAGTCCTCTGGGCCACCAGGTGATGCTTGGAGCTCAGGGAACACACTCTCCCCTGCAGGTCGTTCCACTTCTTCCTAATTTCCTCCTGTATGTGCAGGTTGTTTGCTACAGCATTCACTCTGTCAACTATTCTGGACCACATTTTCCTTTTCTGAGATATGGTTGAATTTAGGACTTGGGCTCCAAAGAACTGTGGCTCTTCTCTCATAATTTCATCCACCGTGACTGATGATTCTCCCTCTGTAAAACGGGGATTTCTCCTCCCTGACATTATAATGTAATTAAATTAAATGAATTTGCGCAAGAAACAGAGTGAGCAAAAAAAAAAAACTGAATACTCTGACAGAACGTCTTCTGGAAAATATTGTGCTGTGTTGGAACGGCAAAGGATCATGGACCGAAATGGAGTGGGTTTTATAGTGTGGTATGCAGGTGCAAACAATTAGGCGTGTGGGATGCTAGCACCATCCTACAGCCACAGGAATAGTCCAGTGTTGACTGCGTCCCGCGATGGAATCACTCCATCGGCAACCAGCAGCTAAAACACCACCAGCACAACTGTGAATCTAAATTGGCTCGGCGCAATTCCACCACCCTAACGGTGATGGAATAATGTTGCAGCAGAGAAGTACCCTGTGTCCACAGCAGCAAACCGTTTACGTGATGGTAAACACTCTGTTGACATGGACGGAGATTCAGCCTGCCTACATCTAAGTAGGGCGGGTGGGATTCTGTCTGTTTGACGGAGTACTTGGAAACTCTGCCTACGAGTGACGACGAAAGTCCAGCCAAGATCTAAATCAGGCTCTATGTCATTAAATAGCTGCTGAAATAGTTAGACTAGCCTGTGGTAATGATGATTTCACACAAGTGGAAATAAGTTCTTGTGTGCCTATTTCTTTGATGATTCCATGTGAAGAATTTGGTTGAGTGTCTAAACAGAATTAATATGTGGTTATATGGCCATAACCAAAGCAGAAATCTGTCTCTGAGCTCAGAAGGATAGCCAATAACACTAGCTTGCATTACTGTGTGAATGAAAACAAGTGACACCGTTGTCATGACATTTTGCAATGCTTTATCTAAGAAAGCAATTGTTTGAAATGTAGCGCCACACACAAAAACTGTCAGTCTAATCATGCTTATGAGCAGCAACAAGATATCTTTTCAATAAGGCAATTGATTAATTTTACCATGGCTTTTTGCCATTGCGGGAGATGCCTTACTGCAATGTAAATACCATGCTGGACCTAGAAATTGCTTATTTTAATATCTTTATAAGGTGATATTACAGTCTGCATTTAGAAAACAATTGAAAATTTGACTGTTCTCTGACATGCTAATCTAATTTTCTAAGGATAGATTTCTTCTTGGTTTTTACCACCTTTGAGCAAAGAAACACATTGGCATGGACTTGCATATTGCACATGGCCTCCATCTATAACAGTTCTCCTGCAAATGGCCTTCATTAGGAGCAACAGTTTTAGGGCCTGAATTTGAGTGTGCAAGAGGGGTACTCTGTGTGAGGTACTCTGTGAGAAACTTGACTGATATTCTATCCACAATTTTACAAATGGACTTATAATAAGGTGGATTGGATATCTATCTTTTTAGTGACCGAGTACCCATGTCCCAAACTCCAAATCAGGCTCTTAATCCTTTAGCAGGTAGTAAAATTGGGTAAATAAAAAAGTAAAAAGCAGCATGAGTACAAGAATTGTGCTCTTTTCTAATCGGTCATTTGAAACAGTCAAAAAGACGTCCTTTATTGAATTACATATGAGCACCTTTATCTTGACAAACAGTTCATATCCATAAAAATAAAATAAAACAGCAGTCTTGAGCAGCAGTAACCTTTCTTGTGATCCTCGCAGATATTAGTGTTTCTGAGCCCTCATGGTCAGTTTAAATTAATGGACTGCAAACATCTTGAAGAGAATGAAACCTGAAATCCTGACTAGTGTTCTTCAATAGCCTTAAGTAAATTAAAGTTTAAGTACCATGCGGCATGTTTTGTATTACTACTTTGTCCCTAGGAATGACCATTGAGCATATTTATCTCACACTTGTATAATAGGAAAACTTACAAGACATGTTTAAAGTTAGATTATAGTGCATTTTAGATGTACTTTTATATGTATAAAAAATAAATTTGTCAGGATGGACATCTATTATTGTATTGACTTTAGTCAGCTCCGTGTACTGATAGATTTTGCTCAGTTCACTGACAGAATATCGACACCCAAAATACCCCTTACCACAATATCGAGTTATAAATATCGATGTCAAAAATATCGACACCCTATATGTATAAAGGTAAATACAAAATTATCGATAAAAATATCGATGTCATTAATATAGTTGTACAAAATATTGTTTTTTATATATATATAAAAACTAAAATAATAAATATTAAATATATTAAATAATAACATTAATAAAAAAAGATTTAAAATACATTTCAACAAAATAACAAATAAACTTAATTTTAAAATGTTAAAAACACATACATAATATTTAATATATATATACATATATTTACTTTAAAACAATTACTAAACTAATGTATTTTATAATAACAAATATATATATATATATATACAAACAGGGTTGCCCCACCTTTCAGGACGCAATCAGAAAACAGCCGAATTCTGCTAGTTCAAGGCAGCATTCTTTATTACAGGTAACCGGTAGAAATGTCCTGAAAAGTTTACACAGCCCTACGCGTTTCGGAGTTCCTACTCCTTGTTCACGGGCATCAGCATGTAAATTAGGCAGTAATGAGCAAAGGCTGAGTTTCATTTCCATAGTTTTTATACCCTCCAGTGGGCTTGCTTATTAACACCCAGCATTCTGGGACTCGTAGTGCCGTTCTACTCACAATTATGACCCTTCGGTGGGTTCTGCCACATTCCACATTAAAATCTGCATATTTCACAGCTCTCCAGTGAGCCTCAGGGCACAGAGCTCCGGTCCAAATCTTTGCAAACTGTTTCCTCTGCTTTCACTGTTACAGTTAGTCTGAACGAGGCAGTCCATATTCATTTCCCATGGCGGTGCAGTCTTCCCGACCGGGACTGGCCGGATTTACGTCTACAAACAGGGTTGCCCCACCTTCGAGGACGCACTCAGAAAACAGCCGAATTCTGCTAGTTCAAGGCAGCATTCTTTATTACAGGTAACCGGTAGCAATGTCCTGAAAAGTTTACACAGCCCTACGCGTTTCGGAGTTCCTACTCCTTGTTCACGGGCATCAGCATGTAAATTAGGCAGTAATGAGCAAAGGCCTTGAACTAGCAGAACTTGCATAATTCAGCTATTTTCTGAGTGTGTCCTCGAAGGTGGGGCAACCCTGTTTGTATATATATATTTACGCGTACCACCAGCCGTTTTGCTTTTATTAAACAAAAACAAATATACAAACATGATGAAAACCAAAAAGCAAACAAAAAATGAAAAGGTCAGTTGTGGTGAATTAAACCATTATTGAGGAGTCAAAATTGTTTGAAGTCCTATGTCCAAAATACAACTGGCATCAGAAAGGTAAATGTGTCCAGAAAACAGTCCACAGAGTAAATAGTAGTCACACACTGGAGGAAATTAGGTTCTGAGTCTCTTGGTGGTGGTCTTGTCATCCTCTCCTGATGGTCCAGATGAACGTGTGCTCCTGCGGGGGCTGGTGGATCCACAGTTGCAGAGACTGAGGTGGTGGCAGGTGTTGCCTCTTGTGGCAGGGCCTCCCTTTCTGAGGCTGAGGCATATGTAGTTTGCCCAGATGTTGTTGGGCCACAGAAAGGGAAAGATGGTTCTGGGAAAGCCCTGCACATATGGGTCTTAATGTCATGCAGCCATCCAGTCAGGGAGCCCATAATGGAGTTCAGATTTTCCATCTGTACATTGTGCACCCTCTGCAACTGCTTCATCTCCCGGTGCTCTGTAAGGACCTGGTCCATCATGTCTTGGAATTGATGGAGGCATCCCAAGACTTGGTTAATGGTGGCCTGGGTGACAGTGAGCACAGTGGCTTTGCTATGCTGGCCCACAGATTCCCTCCCTCAACTCTTGCTCCTACTACCTTGTGTCGTTGATCCAGTGTGCCCCATCTCACTGGGTCCTGAACTGGAGGTGGTGATGGTGGTGTCGCATCAGCAACCAGGGCTGGTGGGGCACTAGATCAATGCAATATTGGTTTGGATGCAGGAAATGGAGGTATCTGTAAGCTGAGGTGTTGTAACAACTGGGGTAGGAGGTGTAAGTATGGGTTGAGTGAGACTCACTGGAGCTGTCTGCCCAGGCACACCAGATGGACCAGGCCGCTCCTCTTCATCCAGACTTTCAGGATTGGAGTCCTCCCTGGAGCTTGATCCTGGGTAGGAGTAGAGGTTTTCTCAGTGACAGATTTTTGACCATGTGTTCTGCCTGTTAGACCTATTATGAATGTCAACAAAGGAATACATTGTAAAAGTGTGGATTACACATCCAATAAGTTTTAAGAAAAAATGTAGCAACCTAAAAGATAAAAAGGAATTCAATATCATGGTTATATCTTTCAGACAAAACTACTTCAAATAAACAGGTACGAAGATGTCATGAAATGTAACTGTATATGAAATGTGCCAACCATTCAATACAACACAGTAGAGAGGACAAATGTGAAATTAACCATTTCAAGGCCTAGCAGGCTAAAAACAGACATTTACACAAAAGGATGTTTAGCATTAGTCATCATATAAAGAGTGCAGAGTAAATTCTTCACATATACCACTTATATTCAGCATACAAATTTACATACCTTATTATGTTTAGGTCAACAAACTTATTTGTGGAACTGATTACATCAAATCGATTACATGACAAGAGAAGGACAGTATACAAAATTCAACACAAACAATTTTTAAAAGAGAGCATTAAATCGAGATAGATCAATAAATCACACTTTACCATATGTGAAAATATGATAGAAAAGGGAGAATGAGCATAATTACATTGCAATATTATTTTCAGAAAACAAAAACAAGGCATCAATGAAACATTCCAAATACTTGCAAAATTGTAACTTGAACATGCCTAGTGAAAATTTGCAGTAAAATGAGTCATTTACTAAATGAAACACATATATGTTTATTTGGTGTACAAACACTTACATACACCATAATATCATGTGAAATGTAATGGAGATTGAACTCTTACAGACAACAAAATACATTCAAACAAACAAGCTAAACAAGATGCTACTAATATATGTAGGTTTCTATGTAAAAATGAAATGTGTTGAACACATTAGCAACAGGTAACTTCAAAGCAAACAGGATATTTATGTTTAGTGATATATTAAAATGTCTAACGTACCATTCTCCACTCCACCAGGGTTTCCTGTCAAGCCTTCAGGATGTAGGGTCTGCAAGACCTTCTCCAACCAGGGAAAGAGTTGCAGTGGGGCTGGGAGAATCACCACCAGTCCTCTGGGCCACCAGGTGATGCTTGGAGCTCAGGGAACACACTCTCCCCTGCAGGTCGTTCCACTTCTTCCTAATTTCCTCCTGTTTGTGCAGGTTGTTTGCTACAGCATTCACTCTGTCAACTATTCTGGACCACATTTTCCTTTTCTGAGATATGGTTGAATTTAGGACTTGGGCTCCAAAGAACTGTGGCTCTTCTCTCATAATTTCATCCACCGTGACTGATGATTCTCCCTCTGTAAAACGGGGATTTCTCCTCCCTGACATTATAATGTAATTAAATTAAATGAATTTGCGCAAGAAACAGAGTGAGCAAAAAAAAAAACTGAATACTCTGACAGAACGTCTTCTGGAAAATATTGTGCTGTGTTGGAACGGCAAAGGATCATGGACCGAAATGGAGTGGGTTTTATAGTGTGGTATGCAGGTGCAAACAATTAGGCGTGTGTGATGCTAGCATCCATCCTACAGCCACAGGAATAGTCCAGTGTTGACTGCGTCCCGCGACGGAATCACTCCATCGGCAACCAGCAGCTAAAACACCACCAGCACAACTGTGAATCTAAATTGGCTCGGCGCAATTCCACCACCCTAACGGTGATGGAATAATGTTGCAGCAGAGAAGTACCCTGTGTCCACAGCAGCAAACCGTTTACGTGATGGTAAACACTGTTGACATGGACGGAGATTCAGCCTGCCTACATCTAAGTAGGGCGGGTGGGATTCTGTCTGTTTGACGGAGTACTTGGAAACTCTGCCTACGAGTGACGACGAAAGTCCAGCCAAGATCTAAATCAGGCTCTATGTCATTAAATAGCTGCTGAAATAGTTAGACTAGCCTGTGGTAATGATGATTTCACACAAGTGGAAATAAGTTCTTGTGTGCCTATTTCTTTGATGATTCCACGTGAAGAATTTGGTTGAGTGTCTAAACAGAATTAATATGTGGTTATATGGCCATAACCAAAGCAGAAATCTGTCTCTGAGCTCAGAAGGATAGCCAATAACACTAGCTTGCATTACTGTGTGAATGAAAACAAGTGACACCGTTGTCATGACATTTTGCAATGCTTTATCTAAGAAAGCAATTGTTTGAAATGTAGCGCCACACACAAAAACTGTCAGTCTAATCATGCTTATGAGCAGCAACAAGATATCTTTTCAATAAGGCAATTGATTAATTTTACCATGGCTTTTTGCCATTGCGGGAGATGCCTTACTGCAATGTAAATACCATGCTGGACCTAGAAATTGCTTATTTTAATATCTTTATAAGGTGATATTACAGTCTGCATTTAGAAAACAATTGAAAATTTGACTGTTCTCTGACATGCTAATCTAATTTTCTAAGGATAGATTTCTTCTTGGTTTTACCACCTTTGAGCAAAGAAACACATTGGCATGGACTTGCATATTGCACATGGCCTCCATCTATAACAGTTCTCCTGCAAATGGCCTTCATTAGGAGCAACAGTTTTAGGGCCTGAATTTGAGTGTGCAAGAGGGTACTCTGTGTGAGGTACTCTGTGAGAAACTTGACTGATATTCTATCCACAATTTTACAAATGGACTTATAATAAGGTGGATTGGATATCTATCTTTTTAGTGACCGAGTACCCATGTCCCAAACTCCAAATCAGGCTCTTAATCCTTTAGCAGGTAGTAAAATTGGGTAAATAAAAAGTAAAAAGCAGCATGAGTACAAGAATTGTGCTCTTTTCTAATCGGTCATTTGAAACAGTCAAAAAGACGTCCTTTATTGAATTACATATGAGCACCTTTATCTTGACAAACAGTTCATATCCATAAAAATAAAATAAAACAGCAGTCTTGAGCAGCAGTAACCTTTCTTGTGATCCTCGCAGATATTAGTGTTTCTGAGCCCTCATGGTCAGTTTAAATTAATGGACTGCAAACATCTTGAAGAGAATGAAACCTGAAATCCTGACTAGTGTTCTTCAATAGCCTTAAGTAAATTAAAGTTTAAGTACCATGCGGCATGTTTTGTATTACTACTTTGTCCCTAGGAATGACCATTGAGCATATTTATCTCACACTTGTATAATAGGAAAACTTACAAGACATGTTTAAAGTTAGATTATAGTGCATTTTAGATGTACTTTTATATGTATAAAAAAATAAATTTGTCAGGATGGACATCTATTATTGTATTGACTTTAGTCAGCTCCGTGTACTGATAGATTTTGCTCAGTTCACTGACAGAATATCGACACCCAAAATACCCCCTTACCACAATATCGAGTTATAAATATCGATGTCAAAAATATCGACACCCTATATGTATAAAGGTAAATACAAAATTATCGATAAAAAATATCGATGTCATTAATATAGTTGTACAAAATATTGTTTTTATATATATATAAAAACTAAAATAATAAATATTAAATATATTAAATAATAACATTAATAAAAAAAGATTTAAAATACATTTCAACAAAATAACAAATAAACTTAATTTTAAAATGTTAAAAACACATACATAATATTTAATATATATATACATATATTTACTTTAAAACAATTACTAAACTAATGTATTTTATAATAACAAATATATATATATATATACAAACAGGGTTGCCCCACCTTCGAGGACGCAATCAGAAAACAGCCGAATTCTGCTAGTTCAAGGCAGCATTCTTTATTACAGGTAACCGGTAGCAATGTCCTGAAAAGTTTACACAGCCCTACGCGTTTCAGAGTTCCTACTCCTTGTTCACGGGCATCAGCATGTAAATTAGGCAGTAATGAGCAAAGGCTGAGTTTCATTTCCATAGTTTTTATACCCTCATGTGGGCTTGCTTATTAACACCCAGCATTCTGGGACTCGTAGTGCCGTTTTACTCACAATTATGACCCTTCGGTGGGTTCTGCCACATTTCACATTAAAATCTGCATATTTCACAGCTCTCCAGTGAGCCTCAGGGCACAGAGCTCCGGTCCAATTCTTTGTAAACTGTTTCCTCTGCTTTCACCATTACAGTTAGTCTGAACGAGGCAGTCCATATTCATTTCCCATGGCGGTGCAGTCCTCCCGACTGGGACTGGCCGGATTTACGACTACAAACAGGGTTGCCCCACCTTCGAGGACGCACTCAGAAAACAGCTGAATTCTGCTAGTTCAAGGCAGCATTCTTTATTACAGGTAACCGGTAGCAATGTCCTGAAAAGTTTACACAGCCCTACGCGTTTCGGAGTTCCTACTCCTTGTTCACGGGCATCAACATGTAAATTAGGCAGTAATGAGCAAAGGCTGAGTTTCATTTCCATAGTTTTTATACCCTCCAGTGGGCTTGCTTATTAACACCCAGCATTCTGGGACTCATAGTGCCGTTCTACTCACAATTATGACCCTTCGGTGGGTTCTGCCACATTCCACATTAAAATCTGCATATTTCACAGCTCTCCAGTGAGCCTCAGGGCACAGAGCTCCGGTCCAAATCTTTGCAAACTGTTTCCTCTGCTTTCACTGTTACAGTTAGTCTGAACGAGGCAGTCCATATTCATTTCCCATGGCGGTGCAGTCTTCCCGACCGGGACTGGCCGGATTTACGTCTACAAACAGGGTTGCCCCACCTTCGAGGACGCACTCAGAAAACAGCCGAATTCTGCTAGTTCAAGGCAGCATTCTTTATTACAGGTAACCGGTAGCAATGTCCTGAAAAGTTTACACAGCCCTACGCGTTTCGGAGTTCCTACTCCTTGTTCACGGGCATCAGCATGTAAATTAGGCAGTAATGAGCAAAGGCCTTGAACTAGCAGAACTTGCATAATTCAGCTATTTTCTGAGTGTGTCCTCGAAGGTGGGGCAACCCTGTTTGTAGATATATATATACGCGTACCACCAGCCGTTTTGTGGCTCCACTTTGACCACAGGTGGTTTGTGAAGCATGGTAGTGCTATGCAGTGGAGCCCCCAGAGAACGCGCCAGAGAAAGGATTAAGGATGACAGCTGCGGTGATCCAGATTGCGGAGCGGGCGGTTTTCTCGACTGCCAGCACGTAGGTCTGCATTCCACAGCAAGAAAGGCCTTGCCTAGAATACTGGCACCCTTTGGTGACTGGGAACCGTAGATGCCGAAGCAGAAGCGGTGAGGTCTGTTCGGGCATGTCTAATTTAAGTTCATCGGTCTCCTCCGACCTCGTGGGTATGCCCATCATGGAGTTATATTTCGTGCTGCTTGTTTACACTGTTCCTGTGACATTTTTTTGACTTTGGACTCATTGTCGAGATTACCCGGTTACCGATTTAGCAAATTCAAAGAACAACTGTGACTTGAATTGTCACTCATGCTAGCCAGTTAGGACTTTGAACTTGAGAGGCCAGTGAAGGGGATTATGGGTCCCGTAGTTCTGTGGTAATAGAACAATTGGAGTACCGTGGACATGGGACAATCCCAAAATTCTCTGCTGTATGTGTGTCTGTTCTAGCGCACATTTGCATGCTAAGTTTAGGTCCGTTTCGTTTTTGCCAGGACCAGTGATCATACCTGGGTGATTGTGTCCTTTTCAACTACAGGGCAATGCGACATTTGTAAATAACCATGAATTACATTTGCAGCTCGTTTTTACTTATTGCAGTTTCATGTATTGCAGTTTTAATTTCTGATGTATCAAAAGCAGGGCAGTATGCTTTGAGAGTTTTGGCGCCATATTAGGTTAATACATTCATGCACCTCAGCTTGTCATTAGGACATGCTCCCACTTATGGTAGTCAATATACATTTTTTCTGTGCATTTATATTTCAGGAGATTGATGTTCTTTAATCCTCAGGCAAAATAGGTTGAATGTGCACTATGCCGTTATTTCTACTCTTTAATTTTTAATTTAATGTTTGCATTTGCACAAATTATATGTGTGGGGATATACAGTCTATTTTCTATGTCTACCCATGTTTTAAGGAGGGGGAGGGCTATTTATATCTTGCATTTCATGGCACCATTTAGATTGATAAAGCCTGCTGTGCAGGCGAAACGCATCTCTCTCTTGCTGCGGGGTCGTGGGAGACCTGAATAATATTAAATCAGCCCTACACCTACATACCTCATGTACGTGCCTCTTCTTTTTTGGAGTAGAAGTGTTCTTTTGGATATATATATATATATAAGGTTTGAACTAATATGCCATACAAAATGAAGATGCATAGTGTATTACGTTGAATGTACCTTACATATCAATGTAACCAATACACGATTTATGAAAAAGTGTTTGCAATACACTATCATTGCTACATCTATGTAAATGCATATTACACCAAATATATACTGTTCACTTATTGGTAGGTGTTTAGAAAAATAATGTGTTCATTAATTGTAAAATATGATTCTGTCACGAGGTAATCTGTATATATTTTAAAATCAAACTACAATTCCCAGAATTCTATGGGAATGTACTCACAGGAAATGACATAAAAACAGATGTAACAGTAGTGCCCCCTACCGTGAGAAAGGCCGTGCTGGCCGAAACTTGTCGGTGTGACAGACTGGCTCTGTAAATAAATCACACTTTCCAAGATTCCAGAGTGTGGCGTCCTTTGTTCACAAAATTGATGTTGGCCATTGGTTCGGCCCAACGCCTGCACCAACTATTGCGCGCTCCGGCAGGAACCACATTGTAGAAAATTTAATTCACGCCGGAAGCGACCGATTGAGAGTAAGCCGCAAAGACGCCAAGCTCGCCGGGTTGAGCGCTGGAGAACGGAGCAGAGAGCCCCAACCACACAGGAGTCTCCCCATATGGTGAGTGTTTAAGCTACAAGGCGATAAAACTGGCACTAATCTCTTAAATCGAAGCGACTTGACTGTGGTAACAAACGGAGATCGGCATCGCTAGAAACAGGTACAGCGATACGCCACTCTCCAACCATAAAGGGGGAATCTTGGTTAAACGTATTTAAACGGACATAGCCACAATACGCAAAGGAACAATAAAACAAATTACATTGATATTCACCTTACCACAGTAACATAGGAATTGGTCTAGAAGCAAGAATGGAAGCACGCAAAGCCAAACGTGGGCAGAAAGTGGCAACAATGTTTCAATCAGGCAGTCAGGAAGGAGCGGTAGCACCTACAAAATCTATGACTCTAAATGAACCTAATCCCACACTAAAACAACTATTCTTTCAAGTTGAAACGCAATATAAAAAAGAAATAAGTAAAAGTTGGGAAATAATGGCATTACAAAAATATCTCGAAGTAGACAGAGTCCCACGCGGACTAAGGATCTTTACTATGCCCACGCATCCGGACACACGAACGGACATGCTGGAAGAGTGGGGTGCAAACAACATGGAATGCAGCAAAAACATGATGAAGATTCTCATCAAATATGCTGAGATAGATTTAAATGAAGTACACACAGCAATTAAAGTCCTGGAGGCCAAAATTAACCAATGTGATAAAGAGGAGACGAATAAACTATGCAAAGAAATGGAAGATCGGCTAGAGAAATACGAGGAGGAAATCCAACAACGGAAACAGAGGAAATACACCAGGGACGAAACAGACTATAAACAAGGACAGATACTAACATTTGCAAGACGCTTCGATGCACTGAAAATCAATTACGCCACAAAATTACCCAAAAAAGGAGGGTAAACAGGAAGTGAATCGGATATCAGTGGCAGTGAAAATGAAGCAACCACCAGCAGGAATATACCAAATAACATCATTTTTTAGAGGAAATGCGCCTTGTCAATCTGGACCAAAATCTATCGCAGAATCAGGGACAAGGCAGAGGCAGAGGGTTTGGAAGAGGCAATACAATGTCTTTAGAAGTTCCAGGAAAACCCGGCGATCTAAATACAAAAAGACAATATCCGCTGAGGAATCGAACCAAAAAGAATTAAATGGAGATAATTTAATTATCAACTTATCAGACTATACACCAACAAAAATAGAATGTCAAATACTAAACAAAGGTCTTTCATTCTGTCTGCAAAAACACTTCAACTATGCTAATACCAAAATTGACATATATAAATATGTACGTAAACTAAAACTCACCAAGGTACATATTGGCAAACAACCTCAAAATAATCAGATTCCGATCACTCAGGAGACTAACAGTGAACAAGCGGAGATTAGAGACACTAATAGTGACCAAGAACTAACTATTGAAGAAATTCCGCATTTAAAAAACCTATATGATTTAGCCAATGAATTTCAAGATGATGAGATTACCGAGATTCAAATGCTTCAAGATCTCGAAATCAACACCAAACAACACAAAAGTAGCGGCCTCAGAAATAAATCAAGATACTGCCCACAATTATCACCAGGCAACAAAATCGACTCCTTCTCTGAAGCTGTGATGAATGAAATTGATAAAATGGACAAAACTAGAAATAACAAACAAAGGGAAAATATGTCCATACGAGAAAACCAAGCTATCCAAACATTGGCGAATAATTCCAACATAATTATCAAGCCCGCAGACAAGGGCGGTAACATCGTGATTCAAAATACAAGCGATTACAAAAAAAGAAGCATATCGCCAACTTCATGATCCTTACAAATATCAGAAATTAACACACAATCCTATTCATAAAATGATTCAGGATGTAAAAAGTAATTTGGATGATTGGCATAAACATAACTTAATCAATATCGAAGAACGTCAATATCTCTTCAAAGAAAATCCAACAATTCCCACGGTATATTTCCTACCTAAAATTCACAAAACCCTAATTAACCCTCTCGGCAGACCAATCGTGTCATCGTGCGATTCACTATATGAAAATATCTCATCCTATGTAGATCACTATCTCGCTCCCATGGTCCAAAACTTAAACTCCTACATCCAGGATACAGGGGACTTCCTACGTGTACTATCAAATATAGCATGGAATCCATCATACATCATGATAACAATTGACGTGATGTCCCTTTATACATCAATCGAACATTCAGTGGGACTAAATGCCTGTGCGTACTTTCTAAAACAGCGGAATATCAGTGAACTGGAACATTCAGCAATGCTCCTAATAATGATAAAAATGTGCCTTAATAACAACATCTTCTTCTTTGACCATGAGATATATCATCAACTATGTGGCTGTGCCATGGGCATTTCCTTCTCCACGAACTATGCAAATCTCACTATGTGGTGGTGGGAGAAGGAAATAGCCTGGGGTCCCAACAACAACAAGGCCATGGAGAAGATCATACTATGGACACGCTACATAGATGACCTGTTTCTAATTTGGAACGGAACCAAGAAGGAGTTCATGGACTATTTTAACTCATTAAATGACAACAACATTGGACTCTCCTTCACATGCACGGTTAGTCGTCAAAAAGTAGACTTTCTGGACACTACAGTCTACATTGATAATGGGCAAATACATACTATCCTCTATAGAAAGAAAACGGCAACAAATAGCATACTTCATGCAGATAGCTTCCATCCCAAACCACTATTGAAAAGCATCCCATTCGGGGATTTCATCAGGATGCGACGCAACTGCTCAAAAGATGAAGAAGCGGAAAAAGAAATCATCAAAAGTGTGGGTAGACTCAAAAAGAGAGGGTACAAAGAAAGAGATCTCAATAAAAGCATGAAGAAAATTGAAAAAATTACACGAACAGAAATTCTGGTCAAAAAATCGGAAAAGATAAAAAGAAATCAAAATCATGGTGATGAGCAAACTGCCCCAAGGCTCATACTAACATTCAGCAAAGAGGCACACAAAGTCAGACAAAGTATTCAAAAGTACTGGCCACTACTACAAGATCAAGATATTGCTAAGATCATTGGTGAAAGACCGCAAATCACTTATAGAAAAGCATCTTCACTCAAAGATACACTAGTACAAAGTCATTTCCATTCAAAACCAAAGGAAAAAAATTGGCTAGAACAACAACAAACTGGCTTTAAAAAGTGCAACAATTGCAAAGCCTGCAAAGTGGAATCAACAAAAATACATCAGAGATTCTGAAGGAAGAATCATCCATATTAACCAAAGAATAAAATGCACAACGCAATATGTAGTTTATGCCATTAAATGTAATTGCGGCCTTATGTATATAGGCAGTACCACCTGCATGCTTCAAAAACACGGATTCTAGAACACATCCGGGCCGTAAAAAACTAAGATCAAACCTATGCAACTGCCAAACATCTACTCATGTGTCAAAATGGAGATTGGCGAAACATGAATTTCTTTGGTATAGACACCGTAGAAATGAATGAAAGAATGGGTGACAGGAAAAAGAAACTCAGACAACTAGAGTCTAAATACATAATCAGGCTTTGAACAAAGAATCCAAAAGGGATGAACATTGACGAAGAATTTTATGTTCACCTTTAAATAGACGAGATATACCAATTCAAACCACATGAATTGGCTACAAAATATAAAAATACCATCAATGCCGTCAACGAACCCAGGGAGAAGATGTGATCAATTTTCTCTATTCTTTCTTCTTTTTTCTTTTTGCATTCAGACCAACTTAGAACTGTATTTTATAAAAGAGGGTACTATACCCATTAAGCTTTGAACTAATATGCCATACAAAATGAAGATGCATAGAGTATTACGTTGAATGTACCTTACATATCAATGTAACCAATACACGATTTATGAAAAAGTGTTTGCAATATACTATCATTGCTACATCGATGTAAATGCATATTACACCAAATATATACTGTTCACTTATTGGTAGGCTCGCAGCTCTGTGTCTGCGAGCCGTCGGGCCCGCAGCTCTACCTCTGTGAGCCACCTCATTAGCTTGTAGCTGTGTCTGTGCTAGCAGGCCCATCAGCCCGTTACTCTCCCTCTGCGAGTTAGCCCGTCGGGTTGCAGCTCGGAGGGCTCGCAGCTGTATCTCTGCGAGCCAGCCCGTTAACTGATAGCTGTGTGTCTGCTAGCAGGCCTGTTGGCCCGTTGGTTTCCCTCTGCGAGTCCGGCCACAGCTCTCCCTCTGCGAGCCAGTACGGTGCTGTGCTTTTGCGAGCCAACGGCTCGTAGGCCTCCCTCTGCGAGCTGAGCCCACGGGCCGCAGCTCTTCCTCTGCGAGCCTGCCCGACGGCCAGCAGGTGTCCCTCTGCTAGCTGAACCGCAGCTGACACTCTGCGAGCCGAAATTGGGAATATAAGGCGGCTCTAAAAGAGCCCTTGTGTTTAGTAGTTGGAGCGTCATGTAAGTGCGAATGCACAGCTTCAGGTTAATCAGGAAAACTCGGTTTCCCTCATCTATGAAGTGTACTCCATCACTTCTGTAGATATCAGCCATATCAAAACATATGTTGTTGTTGTAAATCGACCCCATTCTATGGTCTCTGGGGTATGCAGACACAGCTTTGTTAACATTCTTCCTAGATTTTTCAATCTTATGACAAAATTGGTTTGACCATTTCCACTTCTGTCTTTGGCATATATTGGAACATACAAAGACAGTTTGAGGCAAAAGTAACATCAATTGTCGAAAGGTGTCCTTCATAAGCATTTCCAAACCTACCCCAGTCAATGTGCCTAGGTTGTTACCACCACAGTGTACAATCATGAGATCAGTATGTTGGAGATGCAAACAGGTTTTAACCAAAGGGAGCAATTGGTGCCTCTCTGTGCAAACCATTTAATGTGCACATTTTGTAAACCTAGGTCTAAGTCAATAGGTCTCTGTTCTGCATACCTCTTGCACCAGAAAACATAGCTATGTCCTACAATCCACACTAGCATTTTGAAGGTATGGCTAGAAGATATGGATAAATGTCTGTAGCTCATGCAGTCCGTTCGTAGAATAAGAGATATGTTTAAACATGGGGTACAACTTTTTTTTTTACATACAAAACGTTAACCGATTGGGAGATGAAATGTATTGTGTCCTAAAAAGTAGGGTGTATATTAGTTTTGATGAAAACCATCTTTGTGATTGGTTAATAAAAAAGCAGTTTATACGTGGAGTACATATTATAGGATGAAATTTGCTCAGCTCAACCACACCTGCTAATTGTATCTGGAAGGTGCAGTTCAAACTTGAAAGAATGGTGAACTTTTGACCTCCACGTGCCGTTAAATGTTGGAGAAAATGTTGGAAAAAAATATCAGTTGGTTTAAAAAATGATGAACTTTTAACCTGCACATGTCATAGAATGTTCTAGAAAGTGTTGATACAATACGTTGAACTTTTCACCTGTACGTGTCCTTAAAAAACTGTTTATATGGAAAGTTCAAAATTAACCAATAAAGAGAGGTTTTGCAATCGAAAAAAAAAAAAGGAACTATTCTGATTTGTTCTTTACATGTATTTATGTGTGGAGCAACAGGGAAATTGTGCCATTACTGGTTCCATTCTTGATGAAAGCGGTGCATTACATGTACTGTGTGACAAGAAAAGAATTGCATGCGTTTGTGACATTTGATGTCTGCATACCAACTACGAAGCAAAATTAGAAATTAAGAAGGTGTGTTATGTGTTTTGTAGTAGTGGTTAAGTATTTGAGACGATATTTTTAACTTTGAAAGCATTTTTTATTTCTAAATAACATTGTGTTAGTAAAGTCTGGTGTTTTATTGGTTCTAAAATATGCATAATGTGTAACTAGTTGTTAAACAAGTACTTTATATATGTTTAGGAGTTTTCACAAAGAAAAAGTGTAAGTTATTATCTGTAAAAGACTGTGGGCCATATTCTCAAGATGAGCGATAACATTATCGCCGCTTTAGCGGCACTTTCCTGCCGCTTAAGCGGCGATAATGTTATCGCCATTCTTGTGAATATAGCCCTGTAAGGGTTTGGAAATTCGATGTAGCGTTAATTTCGATTTGTATATCTATTCCGGCGAGATAAACAGAATGTCGCATGTTTGGAAAGTATGCTCAGTCTGGAAATAGTGGAGAAGGGGTGAAAGTAGAAAATTCATGTGTTATTAAGTTAACAGAGATGGAAAAAAAGAAGAAATGTTATGTGCACAGTTTGTGGTCTCATTTTTAAACTGAGAGGTAGATTTCAATGTCAGTCAAGGCTGGTGTGGTACTGCGAGGTTTTGCATTTGGGTGTTCTTAGGAAATCTAAGTTGTTAGGGAGCGTTTCTTCAGAAGTCATTTTTTTACATATGTGAGAGATAAAAAATAAATGAAAATGTTCTTTGTATATTTTCTGTACGATTTTGTTCACAGTGGTAAAGTAAATGTGATTATTAGTGATAGTAATTCTCACGGTGTGTTCCTCTGCTGAATATAAGCAGGCATTTAAGTGGTCCGGGTGTTATCAGTAATAGGCTCCGCCACCCTTTTAAGAGAGCCGCCAATTTTTTCATCCCAGTTAAAGCTGTTAATATACGTATAGTAAAGGACGATACATAAAAAGTTTGGAATTACACCTTCATTTACTCTGTCTACCTTGCACCACCATTTTGTGCCCCCAGCAGTACTGTTTATAAAAAAAATCTAATACAGCTTTTTGTATTATAAAAATAGCACCTATAGGTTAATTGGCATATTGGTAGAATTTGTACTATATAAAGAATGTTGCAATCAGTTTCAATGGTATAGAAATGCACTGTATTATGTAGGAAATATTAAATATGCATAGGTTGTTATGTAATTTTTTTACTGTAAGGTACATTTAAGTATAAGTGAAAACAGGTGATATACTGCGAACCCGTTCAGAATGTGCACAAATTACATAGAGAGTAAATGGACAAAGTAAACGTGCACGTTGCTTTGTGTATGTATGCATGGTTTGAATCATTTGATGATACTTTAAGCCAAAGTCTAAACACTATTTCTGCTTTACAATTGGGTACAGTGCACAGTGTTACTAGTTAGTGACTAGATGCTGGTAAAGGCATTATTTATTGCTCGTTCGTACGAAATAAAGGTGGAGAGGGGCGTTTCTTTACAAGAGATATTTTATAAAAGTGTGAGAGATAAAAAACAATTAAAAATGTTCTTAGTAAATTTTCTATACTATTTTTTCACACTAGTAAACTAACTGTGATTATAAGTGATGAAAATTGTTAGGGTGTGTCTCTGTGCTGAATATACGCAGGACTTTAAGTGGACTGGGTGTTACCGGTGCTGAACACTGCTACCCCTTTTAGACACCCGCATTTTTTTTCATCCCACTTAAAATCCTCAATTCACGTATATTAAAGGAACGGTACAATAAAGTTTAGGGATTACACCTCCGTTTCCTCTCCTCATGTGTCATCCCCATTTTGTGCACCAAACAGTAGTGTTTATAAAAATTAAGTAAGAGAGCTTTATTTAGTATGAAAATAGCACTTATACCTTTATTAGCATGTTCATGGGAATACTGTAGTGTAAAGAAAAGGTCGTAATCAGTTTCAATGGTACAAAAGTGACGTAACATATGTTTGAAAGAATACATGGTTTTAGGAGTAAGGTATAGAGGTAACAAATAAGCAGTATAGTTTGTTATGTTTAAACGAGTATGTAGTTTTGTAAATCAGATACAGCGTTAATTTGTGCAGCACACAGTACACCCACAATGACCCTGGAACATGTCCCTGAATGCCTTGGCACACTGCAGCACACATCCAAATGCCAAGTAGGCCCCCATCCACAATGTGCACAGAGTGCCCCCCCTATCACCAATATCACAACCTACCCTTGCACATATGCTGAATCCAGCAAACCAGCAGATCCGTGACCCACACTGACTATGCAAGTAACACTGCATTTCGGATGGCATAGCAGCTGCGCAAAGAAAATGACATGGCCCACGAAGCGACATGGACGGAGCCAAGTGCGGATCACATCCTCAAAGGAGCAGGTCACACTCCGACGTGTCCGCGTGCAACCACAACCCATGCCTTACAATACACGCAGCAGACCAACAATGCACCAGGCCACAAAATAAGTCCGCGAGCACACATCACCCAAGTCACAAGCAAAACAGGCCCCGAAAAGCACACAATCCAAAGGTACCCCGTCTCAAGGGGAGAAGGCTACACGAAATCAGAGCTGCAGGGGCAATTCACCCACAATGCAGCCCACACACATAGCAATCACAGAACATCAGCAATGAAGGCAATGTGGTACAAAACTCCCCTCATACCGGTTCTGTGTCTGGTGTGTATGGCGGGGTGATGGCTGCATGGCTGTGTGCCCCTGACACATCAGACTGCGTAGGTGATGGAACTGCATCAGATGTCGTCAAGCACCTATGCAAAAACAATGTCTGGCTCACAGAGGCGGAGCTTGCCAAAGGGATACCCCCATTGCACATGCGACAGTCAGTTCTTCCCTGTGTTGGGACGAGCCTCATTGTGCCACATGAGTGGACAATCTTTACAACACACCTCACAGTTAGACACCAGTGGAGTGGCATAGGCTTTATTGGCATGTGCGTGTCAGTACGGACGAGGCAACGGCCACAACAGGCACGGACATGGTTAAGACACTTACACGAAGCATGGGTACATGTTGAGGGGCAGATGATGTTGGGAGTCAAATGGACAAGATTGATCACATATGGCAACGCTCACAGCCCACCTTGCCTTGCTGGACGAGTCATGTGTTGTTTGGCGTCTGCACAGTGCCCCGTGTGAGGGGGCACGACTGACTGTACATGGGGTCTGCATGGTGCTCTGCCTCCGGGGTGCGGCAATTGTCTGCTCTGCCGACAGTGATCAGGTGTGAGGGTCCGACAGGTTCGCATGTCGTGCTACATCGCCATGTGTGTGCTCTCACCCAGCAGCGTGTCCCTATTGGCAACGTTGCCAAACGACGCTGTGTTGCTCGGACCATGGACCTGCATCGCCTTGGACAGGTGTGTGTGCACACGCGTTATTCCACGCACATGCATCCAGAGCCTGACCGAAGGGAGACGTGTCCTCTGTTTTGGTGGGATATGTGAGCAATCCCCACTGTGCAACAAGTTGTTGGGCCATGTGCTGTGGGTGGCAATAGGATGTGGATGCAGGTACGTAGTTACTCATCCGTGAATGCCCGTGCAGCTTCATGTGCAATGTGTTCCAATAGTACGTTGATGTCGTGTTCAAGGAACACCAGGGTGAGCCAATCCATTAGGTGGTCCTGGCAGGTGTGCTCAGCCCACGCTGTGTCACCGATCCGCAACACAGCCCAATAGGGGAGCACCTCGATGTGGTCACTGCAGACGAGAAATTGTGCCATCTCCCATGCACAACTACCAATACATACGCAGTATGTCAAGGCATCCCATGCACGGCTGTCTCGGTTACACTCCTGTTTGTGATTCAACAGGGGGCGCAAACACAAGTCATAGTCCAATTCATCAACAGTTGTGTTGGATAGGCAGAGATCCATGGGACAATTGAATGTGCATGTTCGGCAGTGGAACCAGGGCTGGGCGCAGGTGACGTGGGCAATGTGGAAGCTGAGCCTGTAACTGATCCACAGCACTGCCAGTGGCAGTGCGCCCAGTAAATGCAGCATACGTGCACGGTACTGTTCCACATGAAGGGTGTTGTGCATGTGCCCGGTATGGCCTGCCATTGTGTTGGTGCGTCTCGTGAACAGGCACTGTTCTGGACTGCGGCTGTTGTGTGGAGGATATGCCACAGCTCTGAGAAATCATTTGAATGTGTGTGCAACGTTGTGGGACATGGGTTGCTGTTTCCGTGGGTGTCAAAGCCTTCCCATGCTGAGGTACCACAGGCAGGGGCTTCTATGTGTGGGCTGTGGATAAGTTGAATGGTTTATTTGCGGAATGCGTGGTGTGGGAGTCGTCCCCATCTGCCATTGTATCTCTATCAGGGTGTTCCAGGCGCGTTCGGGACCAAGGTCAGAGGTGCAGGTGTCCTTCCGGCTTCTGCATTGGGACAATGGTGCTTTCATCCTTGATGTTTGTCTCACTACTACTTTCGTTTTGGGAATGTAATGTGACTTTGGCGCTAAGATTGGGACACGGCCTTGGGCTCATGGTGTACAGATGGCGATGCACACACATATGTTGGCATGTGGAGCCAGGTGCCCCTGCGTCCTTGCGCTGCTTGTGCTATCTCACTCCGTCTCTCTCCCTCGCTCTCTCCCAGTGTTTCGTTTGTTGCGCGCATGGCACACCATCTTGTCTTGGATTTGATCTACCGGGCTGTGTGCTACGGATTGTCCAGTGGGAGCAGCTAGGACTCATCCTAGGGGTTGTTTCTGCTTTTATTTGTGTGGTGTTTTGTGTTGGTGGTTGCATTGCTGTATGACTGATTCTCCATTTTCTGGTCACGCATGTATGTTTATTTTGCTGCTTGTGCGACATCAGGCAAGATGTTTGTTTTGGGGTTGGAGGTGTTGGTGTGCAATTTCTTAGTCCGGTGTTGGGGGTGCCGGGGGGTGTTCGGGTGTGGGATGGGGTCATGGGGTGTTGGCGGTGGGTGTTGTGGCCCTGTTGGGTGTCCGGGCCGCATGATGAGTTGCTCCATGGCATCTGTTGCCCTTCGGATGTGGCCCTGGGCTGTGCTCCCTTTTGTGGTGCTGGCTGCCATCCAACTTTACACCAGGTCAGAGCAGGTGTAAATTTCCTGGTGCTAACGCGCCTTATCGCCGGTTTTGTGTTTTTATCGCGGATGTGGCTGGTCGTTGTGAATGTTGAGGTGTGCTGTTGTCTCGGCTTTTGTCACGGGAATGCCTACTCTGCATCTCATTAGCGATATTTGCAAGGGTCCTCTGTGGCGATGTTTTTTGAGGCTGCTATCGCGGGTATACTGGTGGTGTGGGCTGTTAACACCGGCTTGTGAATGGGGGGGTAAATTTATCATGAGTTTGGCTGCAATAAAGTGCCGTTAATTCAGCGATGGCTCCTTGTGAATATGTCCCTTAATCTTTCCCCCCTCTCCATCTCCATGTCGGTGGTTTTTGTTGCTGTCTAACAGTTGATCTGTACTTGTTTGTTTTTATATACATCCACAATGAAATGTAAGCCTGTACCATATTTTTGCTAATATGGTGCAGTGTTATGCTTACTACGTTGCCGATAGAAGTGTTAAACTAATAAGGGTAACGTTTACATGTGCCATTTAGTTGAGAATATCACTCTAAGTATACAGATAACAATTTTACAAAATAGTATCTACAAAGTTATCTGTAGTGGGTTGCAGAGGAAGTGGCGTGGGACGGTGGGGTGTATGGGATGGGGGGTGGGGCGGAGGGACGAGGGGAAAAGTAGGATGTAGTGGAGTCACATATAAAATGGGAAGGTGAATCTAAATAATTCAATAAATACGTGCTGTATGTCGGATGACACTACCCTACTGTTCCCTTATTCCGCTCCAGTACCATGCAGCATTTCCTCTGCAAGCCGCCACTGGAACTTATATAATTGTATGTGATTATTTTGACATATTGAACAGATATAACAAATAAATTAAACTTTTTTTTCATTGGCAGAAAATTATTTTGTTTGGATTAAAAATTGAAAATGCCTAGAAGAACTGAAAAAAAGTAAAAACAAAAAGGCAATCTACTTAAAGAAAAGTGAAAAATGTAGATTAGAAGAAAATCAGAGAACTACAAAAATAGTTTCTTCTGGTAAAAGCACTAGACAATTTCTAAATAAAGTACTACGAACATTTAATTTTAATGAAAATAACATCACACAAAGGAAAAATAAAAAAAATTCAAGTAAGGAGAAGCAGACTTCGACTTCAAATTGCAAGAAAAAAACATGATAAGGAAAGAGTATTTGTTACCCGTAGACAAAAACAATTTCAAGAAATTCGATCAAAGAGTTTTTCGAAATAGAGTAATTCAGAATTTAATAAAAGGATGCTGCAAATATAAAAAGAAAGTGCTGCAATTGAAACAGAAATAGCGTGTTGAAAGCATAGTGGATACTGCTTTTAAGTTAAAACAAAAAATATTCATTGTCATTTTGAAGAGGATGAAAGTGTTGGATAAAACAATTAAGATTCTGAAAGACAAAAGTAAAAAAGACGTGTGAACAGAAGCAACTTTTGTAAAATCTTCAGTGGAAAATGGAAAAATACATCTAATAGTGAACCTGTTTTTAATGAAGAGAGTTACTTCCAAGAAAATAGTTTACCATTTGCAGTTGATACTGGAGGTCGTTGCTACGAAGTTCAGAATGGTTGTCCTGCTGCAAAGAGGAAATGGTTACTATTAGTGCAGAACAGTTAATAGCTGAAGAAGTGCAAGGAAACGCACACATGCTCCTGTGTATAAGTGGGATTGTAGCAGTATTTGTAGTATTTGACAGGAATCTATTGATATAATGCGAAATTTGTTACGAGAATATACACAGAAAAGTGTAAAACAGAAGATTAGGTTGTTACAAACACTAGATCCTTGTAATGTAAGAAAATATACTGAGAAACATGGGCATTCTCTGGCTTGTCTTTCAAGAAAAGTGTGTAAAAGTGTTTTTCATCACTTAAGGATGTTAGCAGTACACCATTCAGAAATGTGGAAGTTTGTAAGGAAACTGTACTATGTAAAAGTCCTGCATTATGTTTAGGTGAACTAAATACAGCTCTTTTACACGGTTCTTTATCAGATGTACAAAAAAAGGGTGATGATATTCAGTTCCGATATTTTAGTTCAGAAGAGCAGTGTATAGAAAGTGAAAGCTTGACAATTACAGATGTTGAATAAGATGGGAAAGTGATTATGATTGATCAGTTAGAAGAAGAAATTGGAAAGTTTAACATAGTGTGCTCTGAAATTCCAAACTATGTTTGTGTTTGTTGTCGACATACTAATTATAAAATTCAAACTAGGAATGTTGATTTGTATTTGAAATCTGAAAAGAAGAATAATGATAAATGGAAAGAATTTGCAACTTACTTGTTAGTGGAAGGTCAATTTGAGTTAGGCAGTGATCAACATATTTGTAAATATTGTTATAACAAATTAGAAGAGAACAAAATGCCCGCTAGAGCAGTGCATAATAAGTTAGAATTAGTAGCTATTCCGGAGGAACTGGCAGATTTGAATACATATGAGTCAGTTCTAATTCAATCTGTTCATCCATTTCAAACTATAATTCGCATGGAGCCTAAAACAGGTAAACTGCCACCAACAGACTTACAAAGAGGGCTGAAAGGAAGAGTAGTGTACTTACCTTTGGATTTTAAGAAAAATATTGAAATTGTTGGTGGAGACAAAGATGAAAATGAAGCAGTAGTCATTCTAGTAAATGGAGTACCAACAAAGAGTCGGAAAATATGGCAAGAATTTGTGGATGTTAAAAACTTCAAAAGGCTACGTTATATCTTGTGGAGAATAATATTTATTATAAAAGTGTAAATGTGGAACAACAGGCAATAAGTTTGGAAGATGAATCTGAAATTTCAAGTGGTCAAATAGAGAAAGTGGACAAGTCAAGGAGTGAAGAGATTTATGAACATTACACAATATGTCCTCTACATTCAAAAGAAGTAATAGGTAACAGTATTGAGTTATTTCAAATGAAAAAGCAAAGGAGCTCCAATGAGTGTATGGGAGAAAAGCTTAGAAGCTCTTTGTTTTCCACAGCTGTTTCCTACTGGAGAAGGTGGACGATATGATGACCGACCTGTACGTATTCCAGCATCAGAATATAGCTCAACAAGATTATACTCTGAAGATCCTAGATTCCGGAAGTGTATACTATATATATTTCACCTTTTGTTTGAAAGTGATCTGTCTTCTCTGTCCTATGCAGTGAACCACATACTGAAAACTGGAGTTCATCAATCACTTCTTTCAGCGAAAGAATTTGAACAACAGATGAAAATTTAGAAGCACAGTTAATTAATTTGATGGCATGTCAACGAGGAACAAATGAGTATTGGTATCGTCGCCATGGAGAACTGAAGTGTATATTACGGAACTTAGGTACACCAACATGGTTTGTGACACTTTGGGGCCGATTCTGATGCGGGTTGGAAAAGCTTCCCGACCGAATCGGTTGGGAAATGGTGTCCGACCCACTCGGATCGGGAATGTCCGACCGGCGGAGTAGGATGCATCCGGATGCTTCCAGATACGATTTGGTTGAACTCCCATTGACTTCAATGGGAACATTTGTTCCTAACCGCATCAGAATTGGGCCCTCGGTCGGGAAGACACGTTCCCGATCCGATTTGGAAGGAGCAAATGCCATTAGGAGGCCTTCCTAACCGCATCAGAATCAGGCCATCGGTCGGGAAGCTTTTCCAACCTGCATCAGAATCAGGCCCTTAGCTGTGCAGAGTATGCATGGGAAGATTTGCTTGAATTTCTACAAGAAGCAAATTCCAATATAAAGAATGTTGAAATGAAGACACCTGGAGAACTGTGTTCTTTGGATCATGTAAATGTGTGCAGATATTTTAATCATAGGTTTCAAGCTATGATGTCTTTCATCTGCAATAAAAAGAATCCACCTCTTGGAGAAGTTACCGATTTCTTTTGGAGAAAGGAGTACCAAGAGAGAGGTGCTCCTCATATACATATGCTATTGTGGTTCAAGGATGCACCTAAATTTGGAACTGATTCAGATGAAATAGTATTGTCTTTCATTGAGCAGTATGTGACATGTGAGATTCCAACAGAAGGAGGAGATAGAAGCTTGAGACAGCAAGTTTTACGTTTCCAAAGTCACCGTTGTGGAAAGTACTGCCGACGAAAATACAAGTCTAAAGGAAAATTTTATACCAAGTGTCGGTTTGGATTTCCACGTCCAGTAATTTCTAAAGGAAGAGTAAATTCTTTTTTTTCTTCAGTAAGGCACACAATAACTCGCAAATCTCCAAAGAATACCTACAACTTGAAAAGAACAGAACTGTCAAAGTATATTAATGACTACAATCCGGTTATTTAAAAAATGTGGAATGCAAATATGGACATCCAGTATGTTGCAGACAACTCAATTGCTGTTGCACACTACGTTACATCATATATAACGAAATCAGAAAAAACCGAGATGAAACAAATGTGGGAAGAAATTGCACAGGACAAAAGCCTTAGCAAAAAATTGTACAGCTTTACTTTGAAAATGCTTTCCCACAGAGAAATTGGATCGTATGAATGTTCAGACCGCTTGTCCTCTTCAAGTTTATATTCAAAATCACGAGGGATCATTTGGGTAAGTTTAGGTCTTGCCTGCTCACGAAATAGAGTGTTGAAATCATTAGAAGAAATTGAATACTTAGCAGCAAATGAACCAGACAGTACAGAAATTCTTAAAACTAATATGTTGGCTACATACTATCCGAAAGGAGTCGACATCTGGAACAGCTATGTCTGTATGAAGTACTTCAACATTACAGCTTCAAAAGAAATGTTAAACAGAATTTAAAACAAGGAAAATATGCAGTACTTGAATGTCATGGATGTTTAGTAAAACACACAAAGGTAACCTTATCAACCACAAGAAACTCAGTTGTGAAACTCCAGACAAGCGAGAAATTTGCTATTTAGCACTTCTCCAACTGTTCAAACCATGGCGTAGCGAAAGTGAATTACTTGGAGATTTCGAGCTGCTACGAAGATTCTTTTAATGCATGTAAAGATAGCATTGCATGTTCAATTTTCCCTACATATTTAAAAATGTTGAATGATGAAGTTGAACAGGAAAAGACTATTACAGCTGAAGTTGCAAATGAAAGTTCTCAAGATAGTCAAAGTTCTGGTCCATGTAGTCAAGATCCACTTGGACAACCAATAGTGGAAAATGAAGCAGCGATTGCTATGCATGAAGTGTAAATTGCAATGCAACAAGCACAAGAGAAGAATATTACATTGGAAAAGTTAGAAGAACAAGTAAATATTGAACAGAAAGAAATATATGTACAAGTGAGAGAACAGATAGAACATGGTTTGTTGCATGAAAAAAAGAATGTGTATGTTCATCATTTAAACCTATTCTGATGTACATCAGTGGTCAAGCTGGAACGGGTAAAAGTTTTTTTATTAAAGTTTTGACCAGTTATCTTAAAAAAACTACTGGTTCACATTTATTTTGTGTAGTGTTGGAAATGGCCCTTTTTGCAGGGTCACCCCTAAACTTTTTGCCTGCCTCCTGTATTATTGCTGACCTGTTTCTGTTGGTTTTATGACTCTGGGCACTTTACCACTGCTGTTCAGTGCTAAAGTGCATATGCTCTCCCTTTGTAAATATGTCTATGTGAATTGGTATATCCCTGATTGGCTTATTTGGTTTACCTGTTAGTCCCTAGTAGTGTGGCCTGTGTGTGCCCAGGGCTGGTAAACCAAATGCTGCTGAGTGGGCATGCAGCGCTGGTTTGCGCCACCCACAGAAGCAGCTTGTAAAGTGTGTCTCAGACCTGCCACTGCAGTGTCTGTGTGCAGTCCAGAACTGCCATCTTGGCTGTGAAGTGCACCCACTTCCCAGCCCCTGAACCTTCCCTTGGCATCCTGTAAGTCACCCCTATGGTAGGGTGCATTGTATGTGTAAGGTAGGACATGCCTTGGTGTGTGTAGCATGTCCTGGTAGTGAATTACACCCCATTTCGTTTTTCACTACTGTAAGGCTAACTGTTCCTCATAGGCTAGAATGGGCAGTTTTACTATTACATTCTATAGTCCTAACTGACCCCAGGAACATGGTAGAAAAACGAATTTAGTATGCCTGAGCTCAGAATATTAAAATACACCTTTTAGTGAAGTTTATTTTTATATTCTGTGTTTGAAAATACCACTTTTAGAAAGTAGGTATTTTCTTGCCTAAGCCTTCCAGTGTGCTCTGCCGTTATGTGTATTGGCTGTCTGGTTTTAGAGGGGCAGGACAGGCTGAGTCAGACCGGGGTTGAATAGAGAGATCTGCATTTAGAGTGTGGGGAGGGGTGGCTCTTTGATCTGAATAGGGCTGTGCCTGGCAAAGTGAATGCTGGCTCCACCTCCCACTGTGTGTCTGCTAGCAGACACCCTCTTTCTGAAAGGAAGGATGCAGCCTGGTAAACAAAGTGCTCCAGGCCTGAGCAGAACTGGTTCTGGCTAGGTTCAGGGACTGGTAGCTTCAAAGATCAAAGGCTTTTGGGGTATAAATATCTGTGCTCAAGCCCCTACATTTTGTATTGCTTTTGGATCTGGAGAGGAAACTCTGTCCGTGCCACTGGAGGAATCTGCAGGAAGTGACTGTCCTTGTGCTTGTGTGTTTTTCTTGCACTGGCCTGCAGCAGTGACCACTGGACCTTGAAGAGAGAAAAGGACTTTTGAGAGAACTTTTATTTTTGTTACAGCAATTACCCAAGGGCTAGGAAAAGAGCTAGCCTCCTGCTGGAGTCTCAGGCACATCAGACTCCACCACCAACCTCCTGCTTCCTCCCTGCGAGGATTGCTATCTGCTGATGAGGCTCCTGTGAGTTCCAGGGCCTCTAGTTTGCTTCAGAGAAAGAGTGCTGGAAATCGTCGCTAACGCACGTTTGCGAGTCGCTGCAGTCGAGCGCTGGAAAAATCATTGCGCTGCTGCCGCTGAGTGCTCGCAACACGAGACCATCGCTAACGCCCCTTTGCGAGCCGCTGCAGCCGAGACGCGCTGGAAAAATCATCGCGCGGCTGTCGCCGGCGCTCGCAACCCCTACAGAATCATTGCTTCAAGACATCGCATTGCGGGCGCCGTGCGTCCGCCATTTTCATCGCATCGCACCGGATCTCGTTGCTCCTCGCGGAGCGCCATTTTCGCATCGCAACACGTTCGCACAACGCAACAGGCTCGTCGCATCGACTTCTCCCTCGCGGCAAGAAAGTCATCGCGTCGGCAGCCTAGCGGGCAGAAGTTTGTCGCATCGTCTCCGCACACGCAACAGGATCGTCGCATCGCCTTCGCCCTCCCGGCGAGGTCTCAGCGCATCGGCGGCCTAGCGTGCAGAAGTTGGTCGCATCGTCTCCGCACGCATCAGCAGATCGGCGCATCATCCTCCCTTGCGGCAAGGATTTTAACGCATCGCCGGCCTCGCGTGAGGAAAATCATCGCTACCACTTCTTTGCGACATTTTGTTGGTTTTGCTACTAAACCCAGGTACTTTGTGAGAGAAAGGGTCGCCGAGACCACTGCCTTGAATTTGAACCTTATTTTTGCAACCTTTGAACTATTTTTTGACAGTCCTTCAACAGCCATCCTATTTTTGACAGTCTTATGAGAGAAAGGGTCGCAGAGACCACTGCCTTGAATTTGAACCTTATTTTTGCAACCTCTGAGCGAGAAAGGGGCGCAGAGACCCCTGCCTTGAATTTGAACCTTATTCTTGCAACCTTTTGAACTATCTTTGACAGCCCTTCAACAGCTATCCTATTTTTGACAGTATTGTGGCTTTTACAGTTATTGGTCTTGTGATAAATCTGCCTTTATATAAAGATACATATTTTTATAACTACTTGTGTGGTGTCCCTTTGTAGTGTTCCTCACTGTGTTACTGTGTATGGTCATAAATGCTTCACACACTGCCTCTGAGATAAGCCTACCTGCTCGTGCTACGTTACCACAGGGTTGAGCAGGGGTATTAAAGAGGGTAGCCCTCTCACTCTGACTTAGGAAGAAGGGTCCCTACTTGGACAGTGGCCAGCCATTGCCAACTAGAGACCCCCATTTCTAACATTGGTGGTCAGCGGTGAGGATCTGGACTTGCATTTATGATCGCATACAGTAATTATAGTGTACACTACTAGTGAGTGCAGACCATAACGTACCGCATACATTTTTGAGAATTTTTTTTGCTCCTATATTGTGATTGATATTGCCGGTGATTTTTCACCCGCGCACATTTTCTGAGAGTTTTGGGATACTATATTGTGATTGATATTGCCGGTGATTCTTCACCCGCGCCCATTTATTGAAAGTTTTGATCCCCTATTGTAATTGATATTGCCGGTGATTTTTCACCCGCGCACATTTCTGAGAGTTTTTGGGATCCTATATTGTGATTGATATTGCCGGTGATTTTTACCCGCATACATTTTCTTGAGAAGTTTTCTTCTATCTTTTATTGATATTGCCCGTGATTGTTACAATGGGCAAGCCTATGTTTTATTGATATTGCCGGTGATTTTTTTACCGCATACATTTTCTTGAGAAGTTTTCTTCTATCTGTTATTTGATATTGCCCGTGATTGTTACAACGGGCAAGCCTATTTGTTTTATTATTGATATTGCCAGATATTGCTACAATGGGTCTTGCTGAGATGAGACCTACCTTTTATATAGATGATCTGTTAACCTACAGTCTAGAGGAGCTAAGTGGGTTCTGTGAGGAGAAGGGCTTAGCAGTGAGTAGGAAGGAGACTCAGCTATCCCTGCAGACATCCCTGAGACTTTGGCAACAAGACAGATGGAGATTCTTGGAGTCCCAGTACACCTACCAAGAGGGTAGTTGGTCTGAGGGTGGCCCTAGAGAGTCTGAAGAGGAGGAAGAAAGTGTTATGGAATATCTCATAGGTGGGGAGTTCCTTGATGAGCCTAGTGCCTATGGTAGTGCCAGATTCCCATCATGGTCCCCAGAGGAGTTGGGGGACAGGCGGGAAGGTCCCATAGGTAGGGAGTCCCTTGCTGGATCTAGTGCACAGGGTAGTGCCCAATCCCCTTCATGGTCCCCAGAGGAGTTGGACAGACAGAGGGAGAGGGAGTACCAGCTGGAATTGGAGAGGCTCCAAATAGAGATTGCCCAGCTGGAGGCGCACCTAGCGCAGATAGCAGAAAAGGAGAAGTTAGCTCCAGAGGGGAGGTTACCCCTGGAGCGCAGTTTTAATTGTCTGGATTCCCCAGAGAGGGTGGGGTCCAGTGGTGGCAGCAAAATTGAAGTCTATAGTGATGACAGTGTAGTACACCCACCCAGGGATGTGCCACCTGACTTGAAGGAGGGGGTTGATCTACACCAGGGGATTCAAGGACCTGAGATAGCTCCATTGGTGTGCAGTGTCCCTGAGGTGGATTGGGGAACTAGCGCAGGGGCCCATAGTCCTAGTGAAAGGAGGGATACTCTACCGACTCTGGATGAGAGGTGCAGGGAGAGGGGTTCCCCCGTGGTTGAAGTCCTGGTGTATGAGTGTGAGGACCGCCCAGAAGAGTGTGGGTTGAGTGATAGAGACAGTCAGTTAATGTCTCGCCCACTTCAAGAGAGTGGTGTGGGGTACGTGTGTGAGACACTGGATTGTGAGGTAAAGGTTAGCACCTGCGTGGAACTGTGTAATCCAATTGTGGGAGAGCATATTCTGAGTTCCTATTTTCCAGAGCTAAACCAACATGTGTTAGAGTGCGAGTTCTCTAATCCTAGGGAACTTGCACAGGAGGAAGACCTCTGGGTGAGTACCAGAGGCTCTGTAGAGGCATTAGGGAATGACCCTAAGAGAAGTGGTTCAGAAGTTTTCCAACCCAGAGTGCTGGGAAAGGTTAGGAGTGTTACAGCTGGGTCCCCTTGTTGTGAGGAGGTTGTAGGGCCTCACATCCTGTCTCGTGGGAGCAGGAGTGAGACTGGGATAGGTCCTGAAGTGCCCCAGCCTCAGTCCCCAGGACTGGTTGGTTCCATGAGGGAACACCAGGTGGGGAGCCTAGTCTGTCTGGATGGACCGTCCATTGTGGGGGGTACCCCAGTGTTAGGTGAGCTGGGAGTGCCTGTAGTCAGGCCTCCATCAGTTCTTGTGCCTGGCAGTGCCACTCCTAGGGGAGGGTACGGAAGTCCAGTCTGAGGGATGAAAGGGGGAAGGAGTCCCCAGTGGAAGAGCCAGTGGGTCAGGGGCCAGTCAGAAGGGCTGAGCCCCTAGGAGTGACCATGGTGACACCACTTCAGTCCTGGTTGGCCAGGCAGTTGTTCAGCCACAGGGGTTGGTCCCTGGGTTGGTAAGTCAGATCCAGGAGTTGTCTGCCCTGGAGGGAGGGACAACTGTAAGCAGTGTCCCGACCATTTTTTCTAAGAGCACTACTCCAGGTGGGAGGGTGCAGTATGCTGGAAGGGGGTGCAGAGGGAGGGAGTCCTCGCCTCTGACCCAGGTGCAACCTGCGGGTTTTTCAGGTTGGTAGGTCAGTTGCAGGGTCCAGGCCCTGAACTGGTGGAGGGGTGTGTTTCCCTTGAGGGGGCCTGTGTGCTCCCCAGGAAGTCCTGGTTGGCCAGGCAGTTGTTCAAGCACAGGGGTTGGTCCCTGGGATGGTAAGTCAGGTCCAGGTGTTGTCTGACCTGGAGGGAGGGACAACTGTAAGCAGGGTCCCGACCATTTTCTTTTCTAAAAGCACCACTCCAGGTGGGAGGGTGCAGTATGCTGGAAGGGGGTGCAGAGGGAGGGAGTCCTCGCCTCTGACCCCAGTACCACCTGAGGGTTTTTCCAGGTTGATGGATCAGTTGCAGGGACAAGGCCCTGAACTAGTGGAGGAGTGTATTTTTCTTGGGGGAATTGGTGTACGCCCCCAGAAGTCCTGGGTTGCCAGGCACAGGCCCAGCCCAAGGGTACAGACCCTAGGTTGGGGGCCAGGTTCAGGGTGTCCCCCTGATCTGGAGGAAGGGGCAACTGCTAACAGTGCCCCTCCCGGTTTGTGTTATGGAGGCACCTCTCCAGGTGGGAGGGTGCCGGGCCCCAGTAAAGGGGGCGGGGAGAGGGCAGCCTCACCCCTGACCTCCGCCCAGTCTAAGGGTACAGACCCTATGCTGGGATACCAGTTGCAGGATAGAACCCCTGAACTGGTGGGCGAATTATGCAGGACACCTGCCTCAGGTGCCCTGACAATTCTGAAAGGGGGTATCGCTCCAGGTGGGAGGGTACCGAGCCCCAAAGAGGAGGACCGGGTGTGGGAGAGCCCACCCCAGTCTCCTAGCCCAGCCGCTGGGTACAGGCCCAGGGCTGGTGGGTCAGTGTCCGGGTGCTTTGCCTGACCTGACAGGAGGGAGAGTGTACAAAGGTGCCAGGCACCTGGGGTTACCGCCCCTCACTCTCTGATGCCACAAAAGTTTGAGAGCCCTGAGAGGTATAGGGCTTGGATTTCATCACTGACTACTGTCAGTGATTACTGGGGCTTGTTGTTTATCTGTTGGGATATACCTGGGGGCCAGCTAAGGTTAGATGCTGGACAGGTCGTGTCCACAGGTAAGGGGAAGAGTTCCCCATTGGTTGTCTTAGTGAGCCCTGAGAGGTATAAGGCCTGGGTCTCATCCCTGACTACTGTCAGTGGCTACTGTGGCTTATTGTTTATCTGTTGGGACACACCTGGGGGCCAGTTAAGGTTAGGTGCTGCACAGGTGGTGTCCACAGGTGAGGGGCAGAGTTCCCCATTGGTTATCTTAGTGGGCCCTGGGAGTGTGGACAGAGGGATCCACCAGGGTTCAGATTGGAGTAGAGCTGGCATATGCCCCTGCAGTTGCGGGCCAGTTCCGTGTTCTATCGCTCGAAGCAGGGAAGCCCATCAAAGTAGTGAGTGGTCTACCCTGCGTTTTGGCTGGACGGGGGTTGTGTTGGAAATGGCCCTTTTGCAGGGTCACCCCTAAACTTTTTGCCTGCCTCCTGTATTATTGCTGACCTGTTTCTGTTGGTTTTATGACTCTGGGCACTTTACCACTGCTGTTCAGTGCTAAAGTGCATATGCTCTCCCTTTGTAAATATGTCTATGTGAATTGGTATATCCCTGATTGGCTTATTTGGTTTACCTGTTAGTCCCTAGTAGTGTGGCCTGTGTGTGCCCAGGGCTGGTAAACCAAATGCTGCTGGTGGGCATGCAGCGCTGGTTTGCGCCACCCACAGAAGCAGCTTGTAAAGTGTGTCTCAGACCTGCCACTGCAGTGTCTGTGTGCAGTCCAGAACTGCCATCTTGGCTGTGAAGTGCACCCACTTCCCAGCCCCTGAACCTTCCCTTGGCATCCTGTAAGTCACCCCTATGGTAGGGTGCATTGTATGTGTAAGGTAGGACATGCCTTGGTGTGTGTAGCATGTCCTGGTAGTGAATTACACCCCATTTCGTTTTTCACTACTGTAAGGCTACCTGTTCCTCATAGGCTAGAATGGGCAGTTTGACTATTACATTCTATAGTCCTAACTGACCCCAGGATAATAGTAGAAAAACGAATTTAGTATGCCTGAGCTCAGAATATTAAAATACACCTTTTAGTGAAGTTTATTTTTATATTCTGTGTTTGAAAATACCACTTTTAGAAAGTAGGTATTTTCTTGCCTAAGCCTTCCAGTGTGCTCTGCCGTTATGTGTATTGGCTGTCTGGTTTTAGAGGGCAGGACAGGCTGAGTCAGACCGGGGTTGAATAGAGAGATCTGCATTTAGAGTGTGGGGTGGGGTGGCTCTTTGATCTGAATAGGGCTGTGCCTGGCAAAGTGAATGCTGGCTCCACCTCCCACTGTGTGTCTGCTAGCAGACCCCCTCTTTCTGAAAGGAAGGATGCAGCCTGGTAAACAAAGTGCTCCAGGCCTGAGCAGAACTGGTTCTGGCTAGGTTCAGGGACTGGTAGCTTCAAAGATCAAAGGCTTTTGGGGTATAAATATCTGTGCTCAAGCCCCTACATTTTGTATTGCTTTTGGATCTGGAGAGGAAACTCTGTCCGTGCCACTGGAGGAATCTGCAGGAAGTGACTGTCCTTGTGCTTGTGTGTTTTTCTTGCACTGGCCTGCAGCAGTGACCACTGGACCTTGAAGAGAGAAAATGACTTTTGAGAGAACTTTTATTTTTGTTACAGCAATTACCCAAGGGCTAGGAAAAGAGCTAGCCTCCTGCTGGAGTCTCAGGCACATCAGACTCCACCACCAACCTCCTGCTTCCTCCCTGCGAGGATTGCTATCTGCTGATGAGGCTCCTGTGAGTTCCAGGGCCTCTAGTTTGCTTCAGAGAAAAGAGTGCTGGAAATCGTCGCTAACGCACGTTTGCGAGCCGCTGCAGTTGAGAGCGCTGGAAAAATCATTGCGCTGCTGCCGCTGAGTGCTCGCAACACGAGACCATCGCTAACGCCCCTTTGCGAGCCGCTGCAGCCGAGACGCGCTGGAAAAATCATCGCGCGGCTGTCGCCGAGCGCTCGCAACCCCTACAGAATCATTGCTTCAAGACATCGCATTGCGGACGCCGTGCGTTCGCCATTTTCATCGCATCGCACCGGATTTCGTCGCTCCCTCGCGGAGCGTCATTTCGCATCGCAACACGATCGCACAACGCAACAGGCTCGTCGCATCGACTTCTCCCTCGCGGCAAGAAAGTCATCGCGTCGGCGGCCTAGCGGGCAGAAGTTTGTCGCATCGTCTCCGCACACGCAACAGGATCGTCGTATCGCCTTCGCCCTCGCGGCGAGGTCTCAGCGCATCGGCGGCCTAGCGTGCAGAAGTTGGTCGCATCGTCTCCGCACGCATCAGCAGATCGGCGCATCATCCTCCCTTGCGGCAAGGATTTTAACGCATCGCCGGCCTCGCGTGAGGAAAATCATCGCTACCACTTCTTTGCGACATGTTGTTGGTTTTGCTACTAAACCCAGGTACTTTGTGAGAGAAAGGGTCGCCGAGACCACTGCCTTGAATTTGAACCTTATTTTTGCAACCTTTGAACTATTTTTTGACAGTCCTTCAACAGCCATCCTATTTTTGACAGTCTTATGAGAGAAAGGGTCGCAGAGACCACTGCCTTGAATTTGAACCTTATTTTTGCAACCTCTGAACGAGAAAGGGCGCAGAGACCCCTGCCTTGAATTTGAACCTTATTCTTGCAACCTTTTGAACTATCTTTGACAGCCCTTCAACAGCTATCCTATTTTTGACAGTATTGTGGCTTTTACAGTTATTGGTCTTGTGATAAATCTGCCTTTATATAAAGATACATATTTTTTATAACTACTTGTGTGGTGTCCCTTTGTAGTGTTCCTCACTGTGTTACTGTGTATGGTCATAAATGCTTCACACACTGCCTCTGAGATAAGCCTACCTGCTCGTGCTACGTTACCACAGGGTTGAGCAGGGGTATTAAAGAGGGTAGCCCTCTCACTCTGACTTAGGAAGAAGGGTCCCTACTTGGACAGTGGCCAGCCATTGCCAACTAGAGACCCCCATTTCTAACATGTAGTAACAGCTCCAACTGGATTAGCTGCGCACAATGTTAAAGGAATTACTTTGCATAGATTACTAATGTTACCAGTTGAGCATGACAATACATTAGAATATCAGAAGTTGTCTGGAGAAGCTTCTTATGAAGTGTCAAGAGTGCTGAAGAAGATGAAACTTTTAATTATTGATGAGGTGAGGATGGTCTCAAACTTAATGCTTGCTTTCGTGCATTTAAGAATGCAACAGGTATTAAAAACAGATTGCGACGTTCTCTTTCGAGGAAAACATTTAATTGTATTTGGAGATCTGCTACAAGGAGAACCAGTAAAAGGAGAACCAGTCTTTAAAACTCTTCTACATGAAGACACTAGGAAATCTTTGGGAAGTATTGGAAATGTGAATCTCTGGTTAAATTTTGAATATAAAGAACTCCCTCAGAATATGCGACAAGCAAGTGATGAAGATTATGGAAATATTCTGAAAGATGTAAGAATTGGTGTTCTAAGCAAACATGGTAAACAAGCATTACAAAGTCGTCTACTAAAGAACTTGTTTACAACTGAAAACACACCAGCAGCAGTACTGTACAAGAACATTGCAGAAAAAAGTCTATACTTTGCTTCATGCCTACACTGGAAGAGTGTTATACATTTAATCAAGAGCTTCTGAAATTGGAAATTCAAGAAATAGTTCACATTGAAGCTATTAATAAAATAGAGCATCAAGGAATAACAATTCTTCTTTCAAATAAACTACAGACTAAATTGGATTCTTTGGAAAAGTCTGTATCAAAAACTGCTGGCTTACAATTTTTTTTAGATGTATGTATAAACTGTCGGTAATTTTGAGTTGTAATTTGAATATAGAACAAGGTTTAGTGAATGGAACAATAGGGAAAGTTGTTGAATTTGTAAAATATCAAAACAGAAATGCAATTGAATTCTTGAAAATTAAATTTGATCAGATTGCAGAGGTGAAACAAATTGGGCCTTGTGCTGTACTTTTTTTGCTGGTAAAAGACTTGTATGTTCGTAGAAAACAGTTTCCTTTCTGTTTAGCATATGCAATAACCATTCATAAATCTCAAGGTTTAAGTGTAGATAATGCTTTAGTAAATGTTGGAAGAACTGTGTTTAAAGAAGGAATGGCATACCTTGCATTATCACGAGTTAGAACATTGTCTGGTTTGTATTTAATTGATTTCGATGAAAACAAGGTTAGTGCTGATGTAAATTGTGTAAGAGAATATAATCGTTTAAGAAGACTTTATGCACCAACTTTAGGTGAATATCCTATTTATGAAAAACGTGCTGTGTGTTCAAAACGCAAACATGTTGATGAATCAAATGTGGTTGAAAAGCAGAAAAAAATTCAAGAGAAAAGAAAAGATGCAAAGAAACAGAAAATACAAACAAGTGATGATGTTGTGGGATACCAATTAGAAAATGCTTCTGGTGTCAACTGCTATGGTAATGTTATTCTAAACGTTATATTTTATCTAGATCTTTATGGTGAAATTATGGAAAGTCAGGAAAAAAAGATTATGTTCTGCACTTTATTTGAACAATTGAGAACTGACAGAAGTAAGATCCATACTGCTTCTGGTATTTGAGAACTCTTGGATACATGTACTGGATCTTTAACGTTCAGTCCTAATATACAACAAGATGCACAAGAGTTTCTGATGGTTATGCTTGGAGTATTAGAAGATGAAGGAATACAGATTGAGAGTTTATTTGGACTCAGTTACAAATGGGATCACAAATGTGAACAGTGTTCATTAACTTCTAGTACTATTGTTGACAAAGAACGATTTCTATATTTAACAATACCTGACTGCAAATCTGTACCTTTTCTGAAATTAGTAAAAGAAGCAAATCATGATATGAAATGTTCTCGTTGTCAATCAGAAATGTTATCTACATTATGCCTAGAAAGATATGGAAAATATGTAATTTTAATGCTACACCGCTGTAGACCAAATGGAAGAAAAGTGGAAACGAAAATTAAAAATGTTGTTGCTAGTCAAGTATCTATTTCTGGAAGAACTTTCACAACACCGGCTATTGTTTTCCATGCTGGAGCTACTACCACATGTGGACATTATACTGTATATTTGAAATGCAAAAATGGTTGGAGTCACTGCAACGATACACACTTGGAAATTAAACCGAGATTGCCTTATGAATTATCCAACTCATACTTGATATTACTGAAGCAAACATTTTAGATACATTATTCGGCCTAGAGGGAAAATGGGAAGATGCTTTCAGGAATTGATACTGGATGATTTAAAAAAAAAATTACACACATTATTTGACCTTGAGGAAAAATGTCAACAGAAACTACACAGTAAAGGTAAAATTTAAAAATTGGAAAGAGTATTGGACGTGTTATTTATGTTGATTTGTTATTGTGGTTGTAAGAGTTAGTCATTTGTTTTTTTAACAATCTAGTTGATTGATTTGTTTTCCAGCAGTTTATGATGATACTACACTGACATCACTGTGAATAGTGAAGTTAAGTAGAATCTGATAACAGCAGAAAAAGGGAGAAAAATATGTTTTGAAAATTTTATAGTATGTTGTATTATTTGATAAGTAACAGTGTAATTTGTGAAATATATTACATTACACAACAGTTTTACAGTTTATTTTCTTTTCTGTAGTGGAAAAGTCAGAAAAAACAGTACTAATGACAAATAGCAGAATAGTAGTTTAATATTTTTAAAAAAATTCAAATTCACTGAAAAAACCATAGGTTTTACAGAAGTTATAGTTAGAAATTAGCATTTAAAAAACCTTTGAAATTCACTGAAAAAACCATAGGTTTTACAGACGTTATAGTTAGAAATTAGCATTTAAAAAACCTTAGAAATTCACTGAAAAAACCATAGGTTTCAGGGACGTTATAGTTAGCTGGACATTTCACTCGTACAAAACCATCGAAATTCCACCGTTATAGTTAGTTCAGTTAACTATAACTCACGCCCCCGCAATGCACTGCTCATGACGTCACATATTACATCATTCGTGGCATGGTCAGTGACATCACTGATGACATCACTGATGACATCTCAAATGACATCACTGATGACATCACTGATGACATCATCCACGTGATAATCTGATGCACCTCATCACACCCTAATATAACCTTTAATACACCCACTGTAAAATACACACTACCATTTTCGAAAGCATCCACACACCAATACCAGTTACTACATACCCATTCACTAAATCCTAGGTCTACACACACATCCACTCACTCACCCATACAGTCACACATACATGCAGTCACTTATCAATACAACACTATCATATGCACTCATACACCTATTCAGACACTCACACACCGCCACTCATCCATGGAGTTACTCAGACACCTAGTCAGTCATGCAAAGAATCAATCACACTCCCATTTACTCACCTAAACAGTTATACACACACCACCTCACTAATTCATACAGACAGTAACGTATAGTTACTCTCTTATGTAATCACTGAAACAAGTACAAACTCATCCATACATGCCAGTCTCACAATCACTATGGGGCCGATTCCGATTCAGGCCGGAAATCTCCCCGACCAAGCCGGACCCGGAGAGATTTCCGACCGAATCGGACTCTAGCAGTCCGATCGAACGAGTACGATGCGCACGCATGCTATCAGACTTTATTCGGTCGGACTCCCATTGAAGTCAATGGGAGCCGGTCGTACAACGCGTACGCGGGCTCCCATTGACTCAATGGGTGCGAGGCGAACGAGGGCGCCCCCTACAGCGGGTTCGCGTCGATGCGGTTTGCGCCGCACACGCACAGGTAGGGGGGACCCATGGGTCCCCCCTGTGTGCGACTCGCGTGACTACGCGTACAGGGGGGTCCGACACGGACCCCCAAAGTCCGGCTCCAACAGCTGTTTTGAGCCGGACGGTGCGGGTCGGTCGGACTGCTCAAGGCGCGCATCGTACATGCCCGGCCGGGGAACGTCTCCATCGCGCGGTGTGAGTCGAGTCCGAGCGAGTCGGTCGGTGCGGTTCGGACCCGTGAACGAGTCGGTCGGCGATTTCGCGTGCGCTCGCATCGTACTCGCTCGGCCGGACGCGCGTTCGAATCGGTCGCAAAAGAGGGCTCCGAATCGGATCCGGTTAAGCCGAATCCGATTCGGTGCGCTACCAGCCGAGATCGGAATCGGCCCCTCAGTCTCAGATACAGTTATTTATATACACCATCACTCACATATACTGCCTTTTACATATGTAGTTACTCACATATGTACCACTGAGTCATCCATTCACTCACCAACACACCCATACACACACTCACCCACCCATACAGCTGTTTCCACATGCACTCTTGAACCCATACACCCAGTGAATCAACCACTCACACATCTATGCAGAGTCACACACCTCCAACCCACCCACACACACACTCAGTCCCCCATACAAATACTCAAGCAAACAATCAATAACCCATATAGACACTCATGTAGCTACTGACCAACCCATGTAGCTGCTTACACAACAACAGACAGACTGATACAGACATTCACACAGTTTAGTCACTAACCCATGCATTCAGTAAGACATGTTTAATGAGTCACTTATACAATCAGTTACATACGTCCTAAATCCTCCATCCAGACACTTATACACCCACTCATTCTTCAATACACCTTGCCATATATATAAAACATATTTAAACTTTACAGAAACACACAGTCACTGGATGATGTCATCAGTGATGTCATCAGTGATGTCATTTGAGATGTCATCAGTGATGTCACTGACCATGCCATGAATGATGTAATATGTGACGTCATGAGCAGTGCATTGCGGGGCGCGAGTTATAGTTAACTGAACTAACTATAACGATGGAATTTCTATGGTTTTGTACGAGTGAAATGTCCAGCTAACTATAACGTCCCTGAAACCTATGGTTTTTTCAGTGAATTTCTAAGGTTTTTTAAATGCTAATTTCTAACTATAACGTCTGTAAAACCTATGGTTTTTTCAGTGAATATATATATATATATATATATATATATATATATATATATCAGCATGTGAATCCCAAAGTATCCAGCCACAGCGGCGCAACACGAGGGCACAGACTCCAAGGCAGTGATGATGGCAAAGTGTCTTTATTTAAGTATCAATGTCCAAAATGACGCGTTTCGGCCGCCAGACATGCGGCCTTGTTCACATAGTGCACTGCATGTGAAAGGGTGCTTTATATACATAGGTGGTGAGTAGTAGTCTTTTTACAGTGTTTAAAATTTTACCACATGAGTTGGCACTTTTACTACAGTAAGCTACTTTACTGTATTGATAGTTTATTGCTACAGTGTTTAACATTTTACCACATGAGTTGGCACTTTTACTACAGTAAGCTACTTTACTGTAGTGATAGTTTACTGCTGCAGGTGAGTCAGCAGTTAACCAGGCACTGTGCAGTATATCTACATGGAGATAGAAGACATCTGTAACGCTTGTGTGTGTGGGAAGGTATGAGCGTTAAAACGGCTGTGCATGTTGCACAAGTTGCCTGTCTATGTGTTTTGTGGCGCCACTGCATTCGCGATAAGGTTTCATGAGTCCTAAAACCGTGGAAATACGAGGCAAATGCGAAGATCACGTTAAGTGACCCGTGTGTGAATGGAGTGTCACAATGGTCTGGCGTGATCTAACTCAAAGAGTCTGAGTATAATTGGGCAGGTTAACTATTGCCAAGTGTACACTCATGTATTAGAGTATATCTGTTGCCGGGTGATCTGTCATACCTCAGTGAGTTATGCCGTTTGCGCTATATTTAATTAATATAAATTAAATTTAAGTTTAAAAAGCGCCGCGAGAAAATATATATATATATGCCAGCCATAATATGTTTCTTACCGCTTGGTGCCAGGTGTGGGAAAAAAATGTTAAAAAGTCAACTGGTACTATTCATACGTGGGTGCTAATAGTGTGTAATGTGAAAGGGAGGGGAGTGTTGGGTTAAAAGAGTGAGACTATGTGTGAATGCTAAATGGCAAAATTGAGCGGAGCAGTATGGTCCAATGTGTTAACTGGATATTCACACACAGGGTATATGTGTAATCAAGAAACTAAAATTATTTCAATTATTAACAAAGTCCACTTAACACAATCACGAGTGGCTTTTCATAGTAGTAGATTACAAATGACATGCTCATATTAAAGTATATTAAGTCATATGCATAAGTTAATCAGTGTACTGAAAAAGAAGTTAGGTTACACAAAATTCATGGCACAAATGCACAAATAGTACAGGGTATCAGAGATGGGAGCCAAGGTTACAGACAGATGGGGTTCTGATTTATCTGAGATGTTTTAAATGGGTTCATGAATTTAGTTTGTTAGAATGGACACCATAGGCCTAAATGCTATTAGATGATATGGGATGTTTTAGTTTACACATCATATGTGACTCCGTTTTATAGGAAGTTGTACATATCCTCACTGATGTTCAGTCCTGCAGGGCACTTAGTATTAAATTCAATAATGTATTTGCTCTCTAGTTGTCGCAGGAGCTTCTCCCGGTTGCCACCCCTCATAAGTGCTGGTATGCAATCAATCACTGAGTAATGTAGATGGTTAAGGTTGTTACTATGCTTTTCCTTGAAATGTCTCGCTACAGGGTATGCTGAGTCATTATTGACAATGGCCCTGAGATGTTGTAGGATGCGTTGGTGTACTGGTAGCTTAGTGCTGCCAATGTACCAAAGGTTGCAAGAACAGACAAGCAGATAGATAGCAAACTCAGTCTTACATGTGAGGCGATGTTTAATGATGAGGGGATTCTGTCTGAAAGCTGAATCAACTTGGGTAATGTTTTACCAAATTTGCAAGCCCGGCAGCTATTGCATTTAACAAATCCTTTGGTATCTGTCAGCCAGTTACCTTTCGATATGACCTCTGGACTATTTCTCACCAGGGCATCGTGCATTGAGAATGCACGCTTGTAAGTAATATCAGGCTGGTTTGTCACTATTGGGCCTAGGATGGGATCTGATCTAATGATGCCTCAGTGTTTATTAATGACTGATCTGATGTTACGGGCTTCTGTGTTGAATGTTGTAATGAGCCTGGTAGTGATGCTTTGTTTCTGCTCTAGAATGGGGATGTCAGTGTCAACTTTGCGACCTACTGTAAGGAGGTCTTCCCTAGGAATTAAGTTGGCTCTATTCATGGCTTTTCTGATGTTGGCTCTGGAGTAACCTCTAGCTCTAAAGCGTTGGAATGCATCTTCCTGACAATGTGTTAGATCAGTGGGTGAGCTACAGATCCTACGCAGGCGTAGCATTTCTCCGTAGGGGATGCTCGCAATCAGGTTTTTAGGGTGAAAACTGGCGGCATGAAGTGTTGAGTTTCCTGCCGTTGGCTTCCTATGTAGTTTAGAGTTCAGTTTGCCACCTCCCACAAATAACTCTACATCAAGGAATTCAATAGATGTTTTACTGATGTTGGCATTGAATTCAAGGTTGAGGGTGTTTGAATTGATTGTTTCAATAAACGCTTTTGCACTGATGGTGTCCCCCTTCCAGATGACGAAGACATCATCTATAAACCTTAACCAGGTGATTACATTGTTATTCCAGGTTTCGTGCAGGTGTCCCCTCAGAGTCTGCTCCTCCCAAGCTCCTACATGTAGACAAGCGTAGCTCGGCGAAAAGCATGCTCCCATGGCCACTCCCCTTAATTGATGGTACACTTTTTTGTTGAATAGGAAGTAGTTGTGGAACAAACACCATTCAATGAGGAAGAGCAAGAATTCATTGTGTTTATAGCAGTTTATCGGTTTTTTATCCAGAAAGTGCTTGCATGCTGCGATACCATCACTGTGGCTGATGCTTGTATAAAGCGAGGTGATGTCGAGCGACATGAGCAGATAGTCATTGCACCATGGGATATCTTTGATTTTCAATAAAAAGTCACTTGTGTCTCTAAGGTACGTTGGTAGGCTTGAGACCATATCTTGTAGGAAGTAGTCAATATATCTGGAGATGTTTTCGCACATATTCTTTTTGGCCGAGATGATGGGACGCCCAGGTATGGGATCTGAGTTCTTGTGTACTTTGGGTAAGAAGTACAGGATCGGGAGCACCGGGGAATCTGTGTTTAGGAAAGAAAATTCATCTTTACTGATAATCCCTTGCGCTCTGTAGGAGTTGAGGTGCTTTCTTAGATCTTTATTGCTTGTGGCTATTTCTTTATGGCTTGAAGTTTTGTAACACTGTTGGTTTGTAAGATGCCTGTCAGCTTCTGCGAGGTACAAATGTCGTGGCCACAGGACAATATTACCTCCCTTGTCTGCTTTATTGATGATGACTTCATTCTCTTTTTGCAGTTTTCTCATAAGGTTGTGATAACCTTGATTAATCTCTGGGCGGGTGTTTCTGTGTCGCTTGCGTTTCTTCCTGAGATGCAGGGATTTTAATTAATCAGTGATGACGTCGCTGAAAATGTCAATCGCATCTCTTGGCATCATTGGTGTAAAGGTAGAGTGAGGTTTGAAAGGACTTGGTACTCTCACGGTATCTGTAATGCTTACATCGCTGGAGCTTTGTTGCGTGGCAGTTGTTCCTTCAGCGGACTCTAGCTCAATTAGAGTATGTATGATTGGAATATCAGAGACTGTGAGGATTGTATCAGAGGGTAACGGGTTACTGGGTGTATTCTGGACGTTGTGGTATATATATATATATATATATATATAGCACCAGCAGTCCAAGAACAACGCTGCGCACTCAGGCTCCTTGATAATTTTCAAAATTTTATTTTTCCATGCCACTCGAAAAAAGAAAAACTGACAAACGCGTTTCAGCCACCTGGCCTTCGTCAATGGCCCGCAACATTGGGCCTTTTAAAAACAATTAATTTCATTGGATAACACTAGTCATTGAAATAATAAAAGGACCGAAATAAGGTAATACATTCAAAAACAAATGTCAGCCATCTTAGACTGCCTCAGAATCGCCTTATTTCTATTCACAAATAGAAATATCCTTAACACATGCATGGACCAACAAGTTCGTGTGCACAAAATGCAGACATTATCTCATTAGGAGCAAAATGCACAACATAATCTTGTGCTGCCTCACATTAATGTCAATTTTCGGCATACGAGTTATAATCAATGTTATCAATTATATAGCAATGTTTCATTGATGTGATATATCATATTTTTATATTTATGCATGCAATTCATTAAATATTGCCCTGAATGGACCTGAAAGCATCAGTATAGGAGACTTTTTCAGTTATTCTAAAAAACTCCATATATACATATCATCAGTAAGTGCTACCTCATGTGCCATACTTTCACTCATATGTGTTAGGTCCACAAACTCATCAAGCCCTGAATGGGCTATTTCGTTATCTTGAATGTCACTCATGATGTATTTTAAATTGGAAAAATATGTGATGGAGTTGTTTCTCAGCCAATGAAGGACCATAATTCTTCTTCACTGTTAAGGCCCCAGGGTGTGCGGGTTCTCAAATCAACAATATATCTCGCCTCTAACTGTCTAAGGAGCTTAACTCTGCCTCCTCCTCTTTCCGTTAGAAGGATCTGATCCAGACAAAAATATCGTAGTTTATCACTTCTAGCATCATGAAATTGGGAGAAGTGTCTAGCTATGGGGTACGAGGCATCTCTGTTGGTGACTGCCCGTGTGTGTTCCAGCACGTGCTTTTTGGGCGGATGAATGGTGCTGCCAATGTACTGGAGACCACACGGGCACACCAAACAGTATACCACAAAACTGGAATTACAGTTGAGTAGTTTGTTAATACACCGCCTGACCTTTTTCCCTGAGACAGAATAGTCCTTAACCTTAGTACAATTTTTACATGCCTTACAGCAAGTGCATGGAAAACATCCTTAAATTGCCGGTCTTTTAGTTGCGGGTTCCTCCATAAAATGACTATGTACTAAAATGTCTTTTAGTGAGGCATTTTTCTTGTACGTTATATCGGGTCTGACAGGCAATAAGCGCCCGATTATGTTGTCTTACTGGAGAATCCCCCAATTTTTTGGGACCAGATCCCTGATCTTCGGTGACTCTGCTGAGAAGCGAAGAATTAACCTGACTGTTGCTGTGTTTTCATCAGTGCTAGCTAGAGCTATTGGCCGATCTATTGGTCAGTAGTTCCTGTCTGTCTTTTAAATGGATCTACAGCACCCTGTAGTATTCTCTGTTGGTACCCCCTATCTCTGAATCTTAAGAGAGATTCACTTTCAGCCTTTGCATAATCTTCAGGGAGTGTGCAGTTGCGTTTCAACCTCAACAGTTCCCCATAGGGGATGCTGTTGATCAAACTGCATGGGTGCTGGCTCTGAAAATATAAAACTGTGTTGCCTGAAGTTGGTGTTCTGTAGAGTTTAGTATCCGCTGTGTGGAGAGCGGCAACCTTTTTGGCGGTACACGCGTTTGGAGGATATATATATATATATACATATATATATTATCTACTGGCGGTCGCCAGTAGATAGTTATAGTTAGGACCTATTTTCCATAGGAAATTCACAACATTCTATTTCCAATACCTTTGGCGCCGGTTGACGAATCTTCGCGAAATTCTCAAAATATATATATATATATACCCAAAATCTACTTTAAAAAAAAAAAGAGTCCTTGCACTCTAGAGAGGGTTGAGCATAAAACTTTATTTAAAACTGTTCCCCCAGAGACGCGTTTCGGCAAGGAAATGCCTTTGTCAATCTGGAAAACATCATTCCGCTTCCTGGTTTTAATTGAGCTTGTAGCGTCCCCATCCCTGTTAGCATGGAGTGAATACCCATCTTTAAATCACTTTCAACAGCAGACTGGCATCAGGGTAAACGAAAATGTCCCAGAGTGCATGGTGAGTATTCAAATGTCTTTGTTGTGCAGATGGAGGCAGACACGATATTAAGTTTTTGCTTTTTACAAACAGCTCCTAGGTTTCTCAGTTTTTACCTCCTTTCAGAGTCAGCTCTCCCCTCTCTCCACTGCCTCAGGCAGTGCCCTGCTCCATAGTCCTGAAAAACAATGCAAGCCGTGACGGGCTGGTTTTCAAAGTGTCAGACTTTCATGACTGCGAGTTCGTCGTCCTCTCGCAGCACTGGCCGGCACCTCTCTCCTCATTTCACACACTTGCCAGGTGTCAGTTACGGGGGCTGAACAGTAGCTACAGTGCCACTCCTCCTTATTAGAGGTCTGCCGTTCTGCGCCTGAACACAGGTGGTGCATGGAATGACGCTACCACTATGCGCCAGTAATACACCCAAAACCTCCTTTTTTTTAAAAAAGAGTCCTTGCACTCTAGAGAGGGTTGAGCATAAAACTTTATTTAAAACTGTTCCCCCAGAGACGCGTTTCGGCAAGGAAATGCCTTTGTCAATCTGGAAAACATCATGCCGCCTCCTGGTTTTAATTGAGCTTGTAGCATCCCCATCCCTGTTAGCATGGAGTGAATACCCATCTTTAAATCACTTTCAACAGCAGACTGGCGTCAGGGTAAGCGAAAATGTCCCAGAGTGCATGGTGAGTATTCAAAATGTCTTTGTTGTGCAGATGGAGGCAGACACAATATTAAGTTTTTGCTTTCAACAAACAGCTCTTAGGTTTCTCAGTTTTTACCTCCTTTCAGAGTCAGCTCTCCCCTCTCTCCACTGCCTCAGGCAGTGCCCTGCTCCGTAGTCCTGAAAAACAATGCAAGCTGTGATGGGCTGGTTTTCAAAGTGTCAGACTTTTCCTGTAGAGTTTAGTACCCGCTGTGTGGAGAGCGGCAACCTTTTTGGCGGTACATGCGTTTGGAGGATATATATATATATATATATATATATATATATATTATATATATTTCAAAGAAACAGAGCCCCACTCCGACTTCTGTGTAAGCAGGAAACTTTATTCGTTTCATTTCAGGCAGCATTAAAACTCATCAGTCCTGACCGATTTCGGCGTCACCACGCCTTTTTCACAGGTGAGTTTAATACTAGTCCATGTGGTCACGAGGCCTCTAGTGAAACTTCAGGCCCCAGCATGCACCAGCATTGTAATTTGTCACCATGGCATTACACATTGTTTATAATTTGCTGTAAATAGCGTTATTTTGTAATGCCTCTACAATGTCCCAATCTCAGGTGCACACAACAGAATCCATCACAAGTGCACAATGATGCTGCCCCAATCCATGATAAGTGCTTGCACTGCGGAGTTTACAAGAGGAGAAGCGTCTCCCCCATTCCCTTTCTCAATTCGCGCTACCAATACCTTGTGGAAATCCAATGGTTGGTGCGCCTCTCGAGCGTGTCATGCCCCCTCCGAAAATTGCCAAACCATCCTCCGTTTTGCTGGGGGCCACCGACTCTGAAGGGCGGGCTCAAATTACAGGAGTGGAGAATCCTGTATGGGTAAGATTTCGAAGAAACAGAGCCCCACTCCGACTTCTGTGTAAGCAGGAAACTTTATTATTTTCATTTCAGGCAGCATTGAAACTCATCAGTCCTGACCGGTTTCGGCATCACCACGCCTTTTTCACAGGTGAGTTTATTAGTAGTCCATGTGGTCACGAGGCCTCTAGTGAAACTGCAGGCCCCAGCATGCACCAGCATTGTAATTTGTCACCATGGCATTACACATTGTTTATAATTTGCTGTAAATAGCGTTATTTTGTAATGTCTCTACAATGTCCCAATCTCAGGTGCACACAACAGAATCCATCGCAAGTGCACAATGATGCTGCCCCAATCCATGATAAGTGCTTGCACTGCGGAGTTTACAAGAGGAGAAGCGTCTCCCCCATTCCCTTTCTCAATTCGCGCTACCAATACCTTGTGGAAATCCAATGGTTGGTGCACCTCTCGAGCGTGTCATGCCCCCTCCGAAAATTGCCAAACCATCCTCCGTTTTGCTGGGGGCCACCGACTCTGCTGGGCGGGCTCAAATTGCAGGAGTGGAGAATCCTGTATGGGTAAGATTTCGAAGAAACAGAGCCCCACTCCGACTTCTGTGTAAGCAGGAAACTTTATTCGTTTCATTTCAGGCAGCATTAAAACTCATCAGTCCTGACCGGTTTCGGCGTCACCACGCCTTTTTCACAGGTGAGTTTAATACTAGTCCATGTGGTCACGAGGCCTCTAGTGAAACTGCAGGCCCCAGCATGCACCAGCATTGTAATTTGTCACCATGGCATTACACATTGTTTATAATTTGCTGTAAATAGCGTTATTTTGTAATGTCTCTACAATGTCCCAATCTCAGGTGCACACAACAGAATCCATCGCAAGTATATACACATACATATACCAATAACATAAAATCTATTAAAAAACATTCTAATTAAATTAAAACATTAAAATAATTTTCCAATTAACAAATATTAATTATTAAAAATATTATCATTTCAAATAAACAAAACATTATAGTTTAAATTATAACAATACAAAATTAATTATACCATTTAATACGCATACTATTCCCACTACAATTTAAACAAAACTATGCAAAGTATTAAAATAAATACATTAACAATTTACCACTCCCATTTTGCACAACACTTAAAAGTTAACACTGGATAAAAATACAATTTACAAATCTCCCTCCAATAAATGCAACAGTAGTAAAAGTGATAAATTACACATAGAAAATATTTACAGCACCCATTCCAGCCAATACAACACCAAGGAAACTATTAAAGAGCACATGGGTCAAATGTTATATTCCCACTCCAGGCTGTGCAACAGTAGGGAAAGTGTTGGATTGCGGAGGGGTAGAAATTACTATCCCCACTCCAGTGAGTGCAACAGTAGGGAAAGTGTTGGATAGCGGAGGGATAAAAATTACTATTCCCACTCCAGTGAGTGTAACAGTAGGGAAAGTGTTTGATTGCGGAGGGGTAAAATTGACTATTCCCACTCAAGTCAGTTAAAAATTAAAAATAAACAAAATATCAACAAAATAAAAATATTTAAAAAACAAAAAAGTTAAAAAAATACATAAATATTTTAATATAACAAATAAAAAAATAAAAACATTATATTGTTAAATACATATCACAAATACCAACAAATATTATATTAAATAAAATAAAATATAATTTTCAAACAAGTAAATTTTTTTATTTAGAAATTATTTATTAACAAAACATTAATTATTACATACAGTTCGTTTATTTACTTCCTACCGTATAACACAACACAACTCGCATCCCACATCTAAAATAAAATAAAATGAACTTGCATAATTAACATAATTAATTATCAATTAAACAAATATTATTAATTAAAAAAAATTAAAACACATAAAAATGAATTACCTTCCCACCCTTTACTCCTATAATCCCCACAACCAACACCTAAAATTAAACTGTAAAAGAATTAATTACTCAATTAAATGTTATTTTCAATTAAATAACTACTAGTATTTAACAACTAATTATAAAGTAAGTAAAATTAACTTCCCACACTTTACCACTATAAACACAAAACCCACACACAAAAATTATACAATTACCCTAATTAATTATCAATTACTTAAATAATATTAATTATCAACTAATTATTAATTAATTAAAAATACATTACTTCCCACCCTTCAACCCTATAAAGCCCACAGCCCGCACCTAAAATTAATTACACAATGTTCATATTTAATTGTCAATTAATTAATTAATTAATATTAATTAACAACTACTTATTAATTAATTAAAAATAAATACCTTCCCACCTTTTACCTTTATAAACCCCAAACCCACACCCCCAAAAATCTAATTAAACAATTAACAAAATTAATTATCAATTATTTATTATTAATTATCAACTAATTATTACTTAATTAAAAATAAATTACTTCCCACCCTTTACCCCTATAAACCCCACAACCCACACCATAAAACAAATTACACAATTAGCATAATTAATTACCAATTAATTATTATTAATTAACAGCCAATTAATAATTAATTAAAAATAAATTACTTCCCACCTTACACCCCTATAAACCCCACAACCCACAAATAAAATGTACCAAAATAAATTAAAACACACTTAACACTATAAAGTCTCAATTAAATAAATATTAATAAATACAAAATAATCATTAATTTATTATAATTAAATTACTTCTCACCCTATTCCACTATAAACCCGCAACCCGCTATGGAACTAAAACATGCAAAATTTAATTAAAATTAATAACTACTAAAAATGTAACTCATATATTAAAAAAATAAACAACACTTATACTAAAATATATAACACTAATTAAAAAATCAATATTTTAAACAGCTATACTTTTGCAAATGATATTAATTACTTCTATAGCGATATTTCTGTGTCACAATAATTACAACTCAATATTTGGGTAAGTCGAGGTTTCCAACTTGATATTCTGTCTAAATACAAATTCGCTCTTATTAATGTACATTGTTCAATAATTTATATCGATTCCTATGAATTTATAATTTTTTAAATATGTATATTGCTTAACAATTTATATTGTTCAATAAGCTGATATTGACCATAGAAATAAGTAATCTCAGCATTTACAGCTTGTCACTTCTATTCCTTTTCTAATAACATAGGTTGCAGGATGTAATCTGTTGTATTTATCCAGTTATATAATGTATCCTATATGAATGTAATTCTCTGTTAACACCTACTTGCCAATTGGCTTATTCTTATCTCTCAACCCTTTGGTCTTTCCCTATCCTCGCCTTTCCCAGTTCACCCCTGTGCTGTATCCATAATGGAATGCCCTGACCTCTATCCTAGAATGTTGGGGACAGACCGCTGGCATTCCTGCAAAGTGACTTGGAGGTGACAGTTGACAATGAATCTTCTTCAACTGTAGCAGCGTCCGACTTTGATTACATCACTGGCGCACGAAGACTGAATGATCGCTGTGTAGGGGACAGCTCCACGCCTCCACCCCTGTGTGTATGGTCACTCTCGGAACCATGTTCCTGTTTCTATTGAGACTTCAGATCAGGTCAGTTCCGTGTGTGCGTGATTTAACTGTATTGGAAGCTCTGATTCAAGTTGCTCTGCCCTGGATGCCGGCGCATACTAGTAACAAGCATTTCCGCTGCTGATGACTGGAGTATGGTAGTAGTTGACAGTCTTAAGCAGCATCTGTCTAGACACCCTCGTGGAGTGTCGTTCAGCTTGCGCTGCTCTGGCATCTTCTGGGGCAATTGACAGTGTTTGCAAAGGATGTTATCAGTAGGACGTGGAAGCCTGTCATGCTAACAGGCACACCACAGGTTCGGTTGCCTTTGGGAAATGCCAAGTCCATGTTCCTAAGCTGTGTGTGCAGAATATCCGTTTAAGCACACTTTCTCCCTTGTCGGGCATGGCTGCACAAGTCTGTCACACTAACAGGCACAGATCGATTGCCATGTTTCCATTGAGGTATTTAAACCTGTTCAAATCAGTCTCCGGCCTCCCTAGTGGAATCAGAGCAGTTTGGAGAAGGGCAAGTTGAACATGCAATATAGCTGTAAAATATACTTACCCAAAAACGTATGAGGTAGTTCCTGCGCTTGATCCTTCCAGCCAGTTGCCTTGTGAACTTATTCTCACATCCTATGACAGTCTTTCTGTTCCTTTTGCAAAGAATTCTGGATACTACTCTGGATACATGTGCTGGAATCTTTAATACTTTGCAGGTTTTCTGCAGCCATTTTAGGAGTAGGTATAACAATTTATGCTAGAAGGGTGGTTAGTATCTTTACAAATTAACATTTGCTCTAGTAGAAGAGCAGGATTACTAAAAAGTATGTTACTTTTATATATATGCACAGTATTGACATGCTTTTTTGGTTCGAGTTGCTGGGGGTCTGATTTAATTTGTAGTCATTTCACTATAGCAACAGCTAGTATGAGCCAACCTCCTCCTTTCCTAAATCATATTGGGGGCCCAATATTATTCTGGAAGGAGTGGGTGAAACTATTTGAATCATACGTAGGGGTATATTTACAAGAATTGCCGCTAACCAGTTTTTGCGTTAGCAGCAATCTTCTTAACACTGTCTATCGCCGAAAACTATTGCCCTGTTATCAACGTATTTACAATAAGTCGCTACATGGCGATAGTATCAGCTAGCCGCTGCGAAAACTGCCGCAGACACTAGCGTAAGGCAATAAAAAATTTGACATTAGCAAGAGAAAAGTGACAAAAGGCCAATTAGCAGCAAAAAACAATCATGTTAGTCAGCCCAAAGTCACTTTTCAGCCTCTGGAGGCAAAAATTGCCTATAAATACACCTCTAATGAAAAAAAGAAAATAGAAACAATGGAATGCTGAATGGAGCAGCTAGGACCAAGTTCAGTACAAGTCAACAACCCCACCAAACTCCACAACAGCCAAGATGACAAGCCAGAATCCTAGGAGAAGAGGAAATGCGGAATCAGGACCTCATTTATTAAAAGAGGCATATTGCTGGGGAAAAACAGTGATACAGCACTTTGCATAGCGCCATCGTTGCGACACCATGGCGGCCGATGCATGGAAGCGCAGACAGTCTCCGGGGCCAGGAGGTCTCGCTGGGCCTCCGTCTGAGACCCGGAGTGGGAGTTGGCGGCGCTGTGGAGTCGTTGTGGCCTGATGGTGGAGGCGGGCTGCGTCGGGCCCAAGCCTGTGGGCAGTGGTGGTAGACATTGAGGTGTCAGGGATCGCCCTTACCTGGTGGCGAAGTCTGGCAGGTCGCATGGAGACACTTTGCTGACCTATGTGAGAAGACAGCTTGACGCCCCTTGGAGCTGTGATCGGTAGAGGCGCTCCTGCGCACCGACGTAGGGAGGTCTGCATTGCATAACATGCGCCACCACTACACTGAGGTGCACGGAGGAGATTACCACTGATGGTCTGTGACTCTCTGCATCACAGGCCGGAGGATGTTGCGCTGCCCAGATGCTGTGGAGGGTGAGGCCCCTGAGGTGTGCCAAACTTGTGTGGTGGGAGCGCTGCAACTTTGCACCTAAGGGGGCCCTGTTGCATCATCTGCATCGGGAGGTTCCCCAGCAGATTTGGTGGCGACTGTTGTACCCAGGCTAAGCCTGGGCGGAGTTCGCAGAGTTCCACTGCACGGAACTCCGCGAAGTGTAAAAACAATTCTGCTGCGCTAAGCGGAGCTCCGCAAGTGGCGGAGTGCATTAGATAAATGCTGTTCACGGTGACTTTTAGCACCAGGTGCTTGTCCGTACTGTGCAATCTTCCTGAACGGCACCATGCACAGCGTAAGCAGGCGCTGCTTCCTTTCTGCCTCTCAAGTAGATTTTTTACTCGAGCAGCAGCTTTCTCAACGCGAACGGATGGTTTCTCAATATGAGAAGTCGCTAGCATACGCGACCACTCGCAATGAGAAATCTGACCGCCCGCGTTGAGAAATCTCGCCGGGAGGTTGATTTTTCACGCTTGTGCTTGCCAACTTGACGCTGATGATCGCGAATGAGGTAAAATCTCACCAGGACGTGGATTTTCCTCGCTTGCACTCGCCAACTTGACATTGACGAATGTGAGTGAGGAAAAAACTCAATGAGCTCCGCGTTACGCGGAAAACTCAGCAAACTCCGCAAGCGGAGCAAAGTTCACCGCCCAGACTTAACCAAGGCTTGTAAAATCCCGCCTGGCTGAAGCTCCTGCTGGCTGAGTCACAGATTCAGAGATAGCGTGGTGGATTGAGCCTAGGTGACGATGTCCAGGTGAGGAGAAGGTGGGACATCGAGCAGAGGAGGACCGGGGGTCGAGTCGAGCCCAGGCACTTGGGCGCGCAGCTTGATTTGCTGTCACTCACTGGGGCACTGAGGAACACAGAATATGGTCGCCACTGTTAGATCAGAGGAGGTAACCGGGTGCTGCTGCCTTTTTTCACCCCCTGATAGTAAGCTCTTGGGTGTACGGGGGATTACCATTGGTGCCACCCAAACGAAGATTCCTGGCTAGCATACACCTGACTGGAGGACAGGGTCAGCTGGCCACACTGCACTGCACCGCATGTCATACATGGTGCCTGGGCATCTGGCGCAACGATAGATCGTCTGCAGATGGGGGCCTTCATCGACATTTGCCACTCTTCTGTGTCGGTGAATCGAGTGACTGAGGTTCGCTGGCCACCGGGGCAGGTGACAGTGGACAACCTGGACTCCAAACTAGACTTGCATTGGGTACCTCCCACGAACAAACAGGCACATCCTTTGAGGGCCACATAGACAAAATCACAGTAGACTTCACCCTGGAATGCGCAGATCATCACTAGCTGAATTACAAGGTACACAACATTGAGCAAGAACTGTCCAATGTCCCCTCAAGTACCCTGAGCGCAGCATTGGAGGTGTAGCAGCTAATGGCACATGGGAAGTCACCGGCAAGAACAGCGGAGGATCTCAAGGGCCAATCCCAGAGTAGCAACGTGAGGGTGTTGGGCCTGCTGGAGGGAGCAGAAGAGGCTGATGCAGTTGCATAGACTGAGACATGGTTGTGTGACCTACTGCCAGCAGGAGCACTCTCCCCATTCTTTGTTGTGGAGCAGGCCCATGGCGTGCCAGTGAGCCACCCGCTGCCAGGGACAGGTCCTCGACCCTTTCTCTTCTGCCTCCTACAGGGATCGTGATGCTGTCCTGAGGGAGGTACGCAAGCTGGGGAGGTGAAAGTGGATAACGCCACAGTTATTTTCTTCCCTGACTACACCACAAGGATGCAGAAGCAGAGGGCTCGTCTCTAGTGTTTAAGCGATGCCTCTGAGAGTTGGGCATCAAATACTCCCTCCTCTACCTGTAAAGACTGTGAGTGATCTCAGATGTTGACATGCAAATCATTGACGCCGCTGAACATGTGTGGACCTGGCTGCAATCCACTGGCTGCCAGGTGCTGCAGACAGGGAGTGAAGGGTCTGCGCAACAAGCTGTCATTCATTGAATTAGTCATACTGGGAGGCATAGGAGGAGCAGGTGTCCCATTTACAAGCCATGCCCAGAGCTGCAGCAGGTTATCCAAGAGAGGCGGAAGGAGCTGCATGCGGCGCCAACGGTGCATAATCGCACTCAGAGACAGGATCGTGACACTTCCCCTGAATGCTCCCCCAGCGACATGGGCTCCACTGTGATATGGTCATCCGGTGTGGAGTCCATGCAGCCCCCAGATGTGACTCCTCAGACGGCAGATAACCTAATTTAATGTTGACTGGTTGTTCGTCTCTCCTTCTTTCACGGTTAAAGAGAGCTCCAGAGAGTTTCTGGCTTTCTGCAGTTCCTGGTCTCCAGCTTCCTGTTGCTGAAGCTCCGGTCTACCGAGGTCAGCACTTAGAGGGTATCAGGTCCAGTCGTCACCCAAAGGGAATGGAGCAGTTGTTCAGGTGAGTGATGCATGTCAGGGGTGATGGTGGTGGTCTCCTTGGTGCTCCTAGCTGCAATGGTAGGAGGTCCATGGCGGCATTGACCTTGCCAAGGATGAATTGTGGGAGTTCTACTAACTGAGGCCCTAGCGGCACTCTTGCAATGCTGTACGTCACTTGTTTGAGGTTCCGGTGGCGCAATTTGCCACAACATGTTTACAAGGCCACGTAAAGCCACTTTACGTGGCTTTTCATGGCCTTGTAAATATACGCCCCTTTCCCACCTTAAACAGTGTGAAAGTGGTGTTCAATGGGTGTTGCTGCGGGCATTCCCACACCAAACCAATGGAATCTGAAGCATTCCCAGGTTTATGAGAAACCGTAAGCCTTCGTAATGGGACAGCATCTAACACCACACCTAGGGTGGCATTTGGGAGGGGCTACGAGGATAAATGCTTTCCTTTTTTCTATTTTTCACAATTTCTATGTGTGCAGCATTCAGCAGCACACAGAGAAAGAGTAAATACCCTGGATTGATAGGTTTTGTGCAGGTAGGTGTCCCTTCCTGCACAGCATCAATCAGTTCTTCAACAACGTCACCATTGCACCATGGCGCAAGGGTGCCTGCGTTGGCGCATGGCAGCCATTGTGTGCCAACCTAGGGGAAAAAGACAGGGGGGCTTATTCATGAGCCCCATGCAACAGTTTAACGCCACCGGTGCGTCATTTTCTTGATGTACTTGCAGTGTGAATTTTGTACCACGTTGCGCCTTATTTACAGAGTGACGCATCTAGGCATATGCGTGACCTTGTGAAGCCCTGCGCCACATTATACCTGTGTCAGGTATGATGTATACAGGTTGGGCGTTCCCACGCAACAAAGCCTCGTAGGAATAGCGCAGTGAAATCTGCGACAATTCTAGGATGCCACTGCGTCAAAATCTTTCACCTGCCTCACGGCAGGCATAAGGGTGATGCAGTGCCCCAGGGATAGACCTGCCCCATGCATTGCTGGAGTTGGGTCATGCTTGCGACACACTTGCAGTAATGCGTGACTTTAGCACCAACAGATACGTCAGGATTCCAGATGTATATGTCATTGATTGCGAAATGGAGTGCTGTACAGTAAATATGGCGCATCCATGGTGTCGCAAGGAGGGCGCAGTGAAAAGTGTTGCATCGCTGTTTTATCGCAGCAATGCAACACTTTTCATGAATGGGGCCCAGGAATGCACCCTATCTTGTTGATAGGGTGCATTCCTGACCTTTTGTTTTGGCGCAGGGCAGCGCAGCAATATTCCTTGCAGTGCAGTCTAGCACCGAACATCTTATTTGTGGACCCAAGTGTTTGCACCAATTTTAAGACCAGGTATTTTTTGGTCTTAAAAAACTGCCTCTAATTGGACTTAGCGGCAGTTTATTTGGTTTTGCAAAATTAGTGTGTTTTTCGGGAGTCTTTACATGGGAACGGCTACCTTGCATCTCATTTTCATTAAGTCCCGCTAACAGAAGTGGCGATCTTGAAAATTCACGTTTACGCTGGAAAATTGTCGCAAACTGGAGTTAGCAGCAACTATTAAATACGGCAATCAAAAAAAGCTGCTGTAACGGCAAAAAATTGCCCCTTAGTAGCTATATAGGGTAAAAAGTTTTCATCTTAAAGGAAACACCTGGGGCCCGATTCACAGAACTAACTTACGACAAAATCCTAAACTTACTACCATTTTGGTATTCACAGAATAAACTTACTCATTTTGGTATTCACAGAATGAACTTACCCATTTTGGTATTCACAGAATGAACTTACTACCATTTTGGTATTCACAGAATGAACTTACTCATTTTGGTATTCACAGAATGAACTTACTCATTTTGGTATTCACAGAATGAACTTACTACCATTTTGGTATTCACAGAATGAACTTACTACCATTTTGGTATTCACAGAATGAACTTACTCATTTTGGTATTCACAGAAGGCACTTACTCATCAATGAGTAAGTGCCTTCTGTGAATACCAAAATGTGTAAGTTACACAAAATGAGTAAGTTACACAAAATGTGTAAGTTGCACAAAATGAGTAAGTTACACAAAATGTGTAAGTTACACAAAATGTGTAAGTGCCTTCTGTGAATACCAAAATGAGTAAGTGCCTTCTGTGAATACCAAAATGAGTAAGTTCATTCTGTGAATACCAAAATGAGTAAGTTCATTCTGTGAATACCAAAATGGTAGTAAGTTTAGGATTTTGTCGTAAGTTAGTTCTGTGAATCGGGCCCCATATCCTTCTCTATGATCTGGTTGCTCCGGGAAGGAAAATCTTTAAAACTCTGGGTGTCCTCGTGAGGGGTAGTGATGATGAGGATGCTGAGCATTTAGACCATTACCAAGAAACAGTTAGGAAGCTTGTGGAACATTTTGGACAAAATGTAAATGTGATTCTAGAACATCACAAATTTATTAGCAGAGCAAAAGAGAAAAATGAAAAAGTGACCAATTGGTAAGATGTACTAATAATGTGAATTTACAGGAGAAAATATTGGCTCATAACCCAGATCAGTAGAATTTGCAAAAAGCATACAGCACACAGTGGAATGCATGAAAGTAATGAAACAACCAGTCCCAATGAAGAGGTATACTTGGGGGCCGATTCCGATTCGGGCCAGAAATCACTCCGACCGAGTCGGATTCGGAGAGATTTCCGACCGAACCGGACTCTAGCAGTCCGATCGAACGAGTACAATGCAGACGCATGCTATCGGACTCGAGTCGGTCGGACTCCCATTGAAGTCAATGGGAGCCGGTCGTACGACGCGTACACGGGCTCCCATTGACTCAATGGGTGCGTCGCGAACAAGGGCGCCCCCTGCAGTGGGTACGCATCGGTGCGACTCGCGCCGTACATGCATGTGTAGGGGGGACCCATGGGTCCCCCCTGTGTGCGACTCGTGCGGCTAGGCGTACAGGGGGGTCCGACACGGACCCCCGAAGTCCGGCTCCGACTGCTATTTCGAGACAGCGCGAGTGGGTCGGACTATTCGAGGCGCGCATCGTACTTGCTCGGTCGGGGAACGTCTCCATTGCGTGCTGCGAGTCGTGTCCGTACGAGTCGGTCAGAGCGGTTCGGACCCGGGAACGAGTCGTTCGGCGATTTCGCGTACGCTCGCATCGTACTTGCTTGCGCGGATGGGTGTTCGAATCGGTCAGAAACAGGGCGTCCGAATCGGATCCGGTAAAGCCGAATCCGATTCGGTGCCCTACCGGCCAAGATCGGAATCGGCCCCTAAGTGCATATTGAGGGACAAAGGATGATACTGTTCTAGAAATGAAACAGAAAAGTAGCAATGTGAGGAACAAAAATAAATCTAACCCCGATACGGGGAAAACAAGGTGCTACAGATGCGGGAATTCTGACCATTTGGCAAACAATCCAAGTTGCCCGGGTCATCATTGTATATGCAGGAAGTGTAACAAGAGGGTACACTATGCTAAGTTGTGCAAAAACATAGAAAGTAAACAAGTACATACAGTGGGCAGGGTAGAAGACAGCAGAGAGAAATTCATATTTCAAAAAGATGCGCAGGAGCACAATACACCCAATGCTTATCCCACGTGTAAGATTGCGGGGCATATTATCAAGGGCTTTATCGCCGCTTTGGCGGCACTTTTTGCCGCTAAAGCGGCGATATTTTTATCGCCCTATTAGCAAGCTGTCGCTAACAGGCGTTAGCGACAGCTTTCAGGCGATAGCGGCCGGTTTTCACATCGCCTTGCATGTCAGCGATAATTATCGCTAATGACATGCAAGGTAGGCGTTCCCTACTTAAAGCGACTGAAAACAGTCGCTAACACAACTACCCCCTATTAGCAAGGCAGGCGAAGCGATAAAATAAATTGCGCTAAGCGCGTTTATCGCTAGATTTTTACACCTGCTACTGAGGGTGACTTACCTGTTTGTAGCATAGGGGGTGGATTGTCAGGCTAAATCCACCATAGCGTTAATGCGAGAATATCGCTGGTTTTCCAGCGATATTCTCGCATTTTGCCGCTATCGCTGGAAATATTATCGCTATGGAGATAAACCTTACTAATAGGGTGTTATCTCAGCGATAATTTCCAGCGATAGGCGGCGTTAAAATAAAACGCGCTAAGCGCGGTTAGCGATAAAGATCGCTTATCCTTGATAATATGCCCCTGCATTAGATGGGGAAGAGGTTACCATTTTTGCAGACTCATGTTCACCATATACTTTTATAGAGAAAAAGGTGTATGAGGATATGTTTACAAAAAAGGGGCACAGTTTGCAAGAAGCTAAAATAAATCCCAGTGGTTACAATAAGGATCCCTTTCCGTTATTGGGCATTGCCACCATGAGAATTGAGTTTAAAGAAAGCTCCACTATTGGAAAGATCTATGTAACAGAACAGGGATCCAACCTATTAGGACACCAAAGAGAATTGGGAATAAAGTTAGACCAAATGACCCTAAACAAGTACTTCTATGTGAGAGGTCTTACACTGGTAATGACATTTACAAAGAATTCCCCAAAATGTTTAAAAATGAATTGGGTTGCTTACAAAACTACCAACTCAAGATTAAACTAAAAAAGGGCATGCCCGGTGGTACACACAGTAAGGGCCATTCCTCATCTCATGGAAAGACTCTTAAAAGAAAAACTCAAGAAATTGGAAGATCAAGGGGGGATGATGGATCAAAGCGAATACTCAGAGTGACTAGCGCACATTGTAGTTACCAACAAGGCTGGGGATAAAGGGATCAGGTGATGTGTACACCTCAGGGACCTTAACTCAAGCTTTAGGGTGGGTCGTTTTCCTCTTCTTCAAATAAACTCAATGTTGTGCATGATGGGTAAAGCCAGTTATTTGAGCATAATTGAACTTTCACAGGCATACCATCAATTTGAGCTCCACCCTGAATCAAGACATTATGCATCATTTGTAACTCCTTTTGGCGCATATATGTATCATAAAATGTCTTTTGGCCTAGCTTCCGCTCCTATGGTCTTCCAAAGAATAATGCAGCAAATTTTGGAAGGCCTTAAAAATGGTCCGGTCTTCCAAGACGATGTCTTGTTTTATGCCGACTCAGAAATAGAACGTAACAGTATCTTAAGGTCAGTCGTGGCAGTTCACAAAGAAGCAGGCTTAACCCTGAATTTAGATTAGTGTCAAATCGGGGTGGGTTCAGTCGACTACCTTGGCCACACTATCTCTAAAGATGGTATAAAACCAAAGGTAGACTTGATTGAAGCAGTCAGAGATGCATCCTCACCTGTCGATAAAGATGAACTCAGGTCATTCATTGGACTTGTTGCATACATGTCTAAAATTATTTAAAAAAAACTGTGCTAGAAGAGTAGCACCGTCAAGGGAATTGCTTAAAAAAGGTGTTCACTTTGCATGGGATGCACGTTTGTGAAACGTTTTTAAGAAGATTAAACAGGCAATAATTTCTGCTACCACTGTGAGAAATTTTGATGAGAGGCGCAAAACCATACTAACTACAGATGAGAGTACCAAGGAACTTGGGGCCATTCTAACCCAAGTTGTGGATAACAACTAACTAGTAGTAGCATTTGCTACACGTACACTAAACGGGGCGGAATTCAACTATTCCACGATTGAAAGAGAGGCTCTGGCTTGTTACCGGGCCAACCTACAATTTATGTACTTCCTGTGGGGACTCCCGTTCACCCTGCTCACTGATCATAAACACTTGACCCACATTTTCTCCCTAAAAGGCATAGAAAACACTACACCATGGATTTCAAAATGGGTGTTGGGTCTTGAGGGGTATATTACAGAGTGAAATATACCACTGGTGTACGGAACTTAGCAGGGGATTGCCTCTCAAGGTTGCCAATAGGGAAATATATAGCTACTGAAGAGAGTCAAGTGGGACAAGCTTTGGAGATTGCCTTAGCCGTATTACAAAAGAAGAATGGATAGAGGAAGCTGATATCTTATCCATGGTAAGAGACAAAATTGTGCAGGAAGGGACTGACAAACAATATGGTCTACCTGAAGCTTTGCAAAGTTTTTGGGGAGTTAGGCAAGAACTAAGCATCGAAGGTAAACTAATCAAAAGAGGAGGCAAGTTCATACCTCTTAGGAAATTGTGGGATAGAATAGCAGTTCTACCGCACGAAGGACACCCAGGCAGGAGTTTAACCAAAAGCAAAGCCAGAGCTCATTATTGGTTCCCAGGCATGGATACCCTGTTGGAGAACATGGTGTATAGCCTGTGCTCAAGGTGATAAATCCAAAATGGTTAGGAAGAACCCTATATCCCCAGTAAAGGTACCAAGCAATCCATGGGACAAGTTAGCTGTAGACATAATCGAATGGAGTAGTACAATTAATTATTACAAAAGTAATGAAGGAATTCCATATGGACGCCTTCTGTATTGAAGGCATTCCTAACACATTAATATTGGATAATGGGGTACAGTTTACCTCTGAGGAGATGAACGACTTCCTAAAATGTTTAGCTTTAACCCATTTAACCACCGCTCTGTACTGTCCTAGAGCAAATAGATTGGTGAGTGGACCAATAGAATGATCAAAGAGAATCTGCAACTTGCCACGATATCGGGGGCATCTTTGGACATATCAATACGAGACATGTTATGGTCTTACCATATCACTCCCAACTCTGTTACAGGTATCACTCTGTTCACGTCACTCAAAGGAAGAGTACTAAGAATCAAACTGATTCCAAATTGGTTAGGAGGAGGGCAACCTGTATGGGTCCAAAGGGATGATGTGGGTGAACGAATTAAACTTCATCAAGAGTAATACAGTGATTACCATGTTAAAAAACAAAGAGCAACTAAGCAGGCATGGAAGATTGGTGGCAAGGTAGTAATACTACTCCCAACATCCCGCAGACCCAATGAAAGTCATTATTCAGAGCCCAAATGCATAACTCAGTTACAGAAAAAGTTTGCTGTGCTGGATGATGGAAAGGCATGGAGCATGAATAGGATATCAAGGTCCCCTACCACTTCAGTTGATCTGCCGGGTGTATTGGCTCAAAGCAACAACAAGGTTAAAGATGATGGCAACACTAAACCAATTAGGAACAGTAGGAACCTAGCATGGTTCAATGATTACGTCATGTGATAAAATGACCTAGTAATGCTTTACATTATCTACCTATGAGGCACGAAGACAATGAGAGCACTATTCAATTTATCATAACCTTTCTTAGCTTTTATGAGATTTATGTCTACATGATAACGTAGGATTAATTTTGCTTCTGTTTTTTTAAAGGGGAACATGTGTTGTATTTATCCAGTTATATAATGTGTCCTACATAAATGTAACCCTCTCTTAACACCTATCAACTTATTCTTAACTCTCAACCCTTTGGTCTTTCCCTATCCTCGCCTTCCCTGATTCACCCCTGTGTTGGATCCATAATGGAATGCCCTGGCGCCTGCCCTTGAATGTTGGGGACAGAACGCTGGCATTGCTGTAAAGTGACTTGGAGGTTACAGTTGGCAATAAATCTTCTTCAACTGCAACCGATTCTGACTTTGATTGCATCATAATCCATCTTAAATGAGTGGGCTGTGGTGTGAAAGAGAAGGGACAACGTAAAAAAATCACAGTAAGACAATCTGCCTAAAAGACCTTTGCGCTATACTAAAATTCTAGCAGCAACAGCAATTTAAAAGAGGCATCATGGAACTGTAATGCCTACTGGCAGTTGTACGATCCTTCAACCTTTGCACGTAGTACTCCGTTAATTCTCTTTGGCAATGCCCAGGTCACTTCTCTACACTTATGTCCATAATGCTTCAAGCCCCTATTTTTCCCTGTACCTAAGGGCTTAATATGGCACTTGGCTTGTCATATACCCGCCAATGATGGCTCTATCCCATCTGCAAAAAACTGGAACAGATGTTTTTAAGTCCATGTGCTTCACATTCTTAAATCATACATCCGTGGCAAATATAACAATATGGTGTGCATCAGACCTACGCTTCCCAAATCCTCTAATCAAAAATGCAGGCACAGCTTGAAAAGTTCTCCTTCTGCTCCAGGTGAAGCTCAAAAAGAAAAATAAAGAAATGATAGCCAGGCATTAGCATAATTGCATCTGGCAACATTCTGAGCCAAGGCTCAATTCATACCAGTAACACAGATCTCCCAGCTTCCTCCTGCCCACTAGAATGACGGTCATGTAAGTTAGCCCATTTTTGGCATTATTGGGGATCTCCTACATAGACCTTGGTGGAATGTCCAGAAGGCCTTATAGAACAAAATATAAGCTTTAATGTACAAATAGGATTAAGCAAATGGCAACCCTCAATAAACTAGGAACCAACATGATTATCATCTCATTGATGCCTTATATTTTTACTGCTTGGCCTAAAAGATCCTATGTCATGGGACTGGCCATGACAATGGTCGCAATGCTCTGCTCATACTCAAACCCTTAAATGAGAAAAGTAGAAAGGGCATTCTGAGCATTAACTCAATCCAGGCTCAATGGGTGTGGGTATCAATTGTTAAATGGCTCGAGGGGAAAGAGGATACAGCTATTAAATGTAATCACTTTTATCAGATTAATAAGAATAAATTAACAATATCCTGTGGACAGGTATTCAAATGCTGCAAAATAATTTGTACTTAATTATTGCAAAGAATCATTATAACAATTTTCCTAAAACATGTAGTGCCTACAATTAATGAGGTACATGTGCCAGGCAAGAATAATAACATGCAAACATTCTAAGTAAAAATTGATTATGATGATAAATGGAAAGGAAAAAGGGTAATTGAAAAAGAAAATGACATTAAGAAGTGGCCACGAAGAAAAAGACATCATGTTAGTTGTCGATGGATAAGATTGACCTAAAGGGAAAAAAGTTAAGGTAACAAACAGAATATTTTCAAAAAGGTTAAGCGAAAGAGAAAAAATTGGAATTAAAATGGCGGCCCAAGATTGATAGAACAAAAAAAATGGACAGTTAAGATAAGTAAAGAAAAAGGCATCAGACTGGGAAATTTCCTAGGCTAAGGAGGTTCAACTCCCATCTCACCGACCTATCTCATGGATCCCAAATCAATCCATGAATCTACCCTTCACCCATCTAATATTCAACTTATTGGCAATATATCCATTAGTGAACTGGGCAATTACACTCTGGGACCACTAGTAGATCACCACCCAAGGCTCTCCATTAGATCCAAGCAGCCAATACAATTCTTATTTGCTCAATCTTGACCCAATGCATTCACCATAGCACTTTCATCTTGTTTCACTTCCAAATATTCTGTTGGCACTGTCCTCCATTCTCTGGTCATCAGACAACAGCGATACGGTGTCAGGTGGATTATCTATTGCCTCCCAGGATTTCATTTCTTTTTTAATTGAGCAGGATTCTGAATCACTTGAAATCCATATTGTTTCCCTTGCCAGTGCACTGTTAGTCACGGCAGGTACAGCATGGCATATTGTACATTCAATTGCTGTTTTCGTTACCAAACTAGAAGGCATGATGTGCCTTTTGTACCAATTGTGTGAAATATTGGTACAACGCTCTTTGATCTCCTTGGCATGTCAGTGTTAACTTCTCTCTGGCCATCCAGAGCACCGCATCCCTGTGCCGATAGTTCAATATTTGAGCATTGATGAGTCGCAGCGTACATCTGGTGGTGGTCTCTGCATCAGTGATCTGTGCACCAATTCCACAACAAATATGGCTGAAAAATTGTCTTTTGGCTCCTCCATAAAGTGTTCCATTGGCCCTGTAGTTGTTGTATATGATATTTCTATGATTCGAAGATTATTTCTCCGTGAGTTTGCCTCAAAGTCTTCGGGCCCGATTCACAGAACTAACTTAAGACAAAATCCTAAACTTACTCCCATTTTGGTATTCACAGAAGGCACTTACTCATTTTGGTATTCATTTGTGTGCTCTGGATGTCACTCAGTCCCTTTAGTTATATGTTGGGCAGACCTTTTTCCACTATGGTGTGGGCTTCAGCATTCCAGATTACTAGAAGTTCATTGTTTGTATCTCTACAGTCATTTGTGGTGTGCCTCATCTCATCAGGAGCTCACAATGCTGTCAGCTGCTTATCTTGCATGTATTAGTTGTTATGGAGCTGTGGCCAATATCTATGTTAACATTCCGCCTCTGATGCAGTTTTTATTTTAAGAAAGGTATTTTCAATCACATCCTCTTCAGGTAGGCCTTGAAGTTTACCACTTGTCACATGCCACACTCCCACAGGAATTGCACTCCACCTCCTCTCTTGACCTTCAGTGGGTTTTGAAGCTATCTCCTCTCAGTCTCGCGATGCATCCTAATGTGAATGCCTCATTAACTGCTTATGTTATGCATCAAGACCTCCCAGGCTGTCTCAGCCTTGATGCTCCCCTATACAGCTGCTTGGACAGGATATTCTGAGCTGTTGCCCAGGCCCACGCACTTCGCAGCAGCCCCAGTGCATCCTGAAGGTCTCGCCAACTCTACACCCAGGACGCACCTCCCACAGTGTTTGGTGGAACTGACACCTCTGTTAAAAGATGACCCATGGGTGTGATGCAAACTCCTTGAGTACCATTATTATTTTTTTTACTGTGTTGAACAGGATTATGATGTGCATCAAATCCTACCACTCCACTTGAGCTTTGCTGATTTGTAGCTATTGTGGGTAGCAGATCTCTGGCACCCTGGCTAAGGAGGTTTATGGGCATCCCCAAAATTTGAGGAAAACCCAGCATATCTTGCCAGTGGAAGCCACCTTTTATCTCCTTTAACAGCTAGCTGGAGTGGATTAGGATAATACCTGTCCAATCTCTGGATTTTTGGGCATGTAAAAAACAGTTAAAGATGAACGCCACATTATGAATCACAAACCCAACAGATGTCATGTCTCATTGTTTTCATCTTATGTAAGTGAACTAGAGTGGATTTGTGAGCGAGTTCTCCTTTGTCTGTGGTCATATCAATTTTTATGTGGACTGTTGGTGCTGAGTTTTAAACTCTGCACTCTGGGACACTGCTAGCCAGGCCCCATTGTATGGATTTTTAACCCCTAAAACATGAGAATTGGCTAACTCCTAACTGGCATTTTTAACTTTCAAGTAAGGAATACACTAATGGCATGGAAAGCTACTTGTCACCTGTTATTAGCAGCACTTGTTATGCCATCTACTAGTCTGACAAAACAGGATGTCTTTCAATCATCCTGTATAGCATTAATACTGCAGCTTTCAGAACTGCAGGCAAGCCTGTCAAACCTGTAAACATAACTCTTTTTAATGACAATACAGGGACCTTACATGTACATATTAAAATTGAAACCAGAAAATATGCCTGGAGCTCACAAGGTATGGTGTCTAGTATTTAAAAGACATAAATGCAAGAATTTAGTTTTGTTGCATTCCTACCATAACTAGCCCACGGATGCTCTTTTCTGTGTATAGGGCTGTAGCTGATCCTTTGAGAAAGCTAAATAAACTAAGGTGAAACTAAAATTCAGATAAAAGACTACTTCCGCTAACTCTAGTTTGGGATAAACTACAGAAATAATTGAACAACTCTTTGTAATATTTTAAAAAAATATAATTCAATGTGAAGTTGGATTTTTGGTAAACATTTAGGAAAGGTGAGATTTAAAAAAGTAGATTTTGTCTGCCTGGCATTCCAGTAGCCTACTTAGCATTAGCCTGACAGGAACTGGCTCCTACCATCGCTCTCCCTTAATGAGGTGTTGCAACTACTTCCAGAGCAGAAACCATGGCTTAGGCCTTTTTAGCAGGAAGACTTGGGTGTGATGTATGTGACTCTTCTCAGCTCAGGAAAGGGTAAAGAGGGTTCATGAACTTCAGTAATTTGAAAGGGACCAGGGTGAAGCCTGACCATTCATAAATAAGTGTAAAGGGAGATATTGGGCTGTCAAAGAAGCCTTTGTTCCCCGGTCAAAATGTTGTCAGTTTGAAACCAGAACAATACAGGGGAAGAGCTGGTTCCAGAACCACTTTGGTGCGGGTGAGGAGGAGGGACCAAGGGTTCTGCTATTTTGTATTTTATTCACAATAGTGCACTGTTGGATAGTTAAGCCAAACAAGATGTGCTGCCAAAGTGGGATGGGTTGACTCTAGGAATGTCTTTTTACTGGTTAGTGAGTGTGTAGGAGTCACCCTTACCCACTGACTGGTGAATCCTATAAAAGTGACACCTAATCCTCAGCTCATCAGATCAAATCTGGACCTGAGGAAGTACAGAAGAAGACTACACCTGCTGGCTGTGACCTGAGACAATAACTGAGGGGTTGGAACTGCTCACACTTGTCCACAGGACTGAGAAGTAGATTCCACGGGTCAGTTGGATGACCTCCTTTAAGAGTAAATAGTCACAACAAGCTGCAGGATGCCTTTTTTTCTGGAGTGACAAGAAATGGTGGCCCACACTGGAGTGAGTCTTGACCCTTAAGAGCTGTTCCTAATGTCCTTGGACGCTTTAGAAAAGACAATGAGGAAGTGCTCTAGAAAGTCTGACAAGTTGGGACTTGGGTCATTTTTAGACTTTGTTGGATGCAGCTTTCAAGCTTGCTCTACTAGAGGATTGCAATCTCCAAAAAAAGAGACTAAGTCCAAAGGTGGAAATCTTGATTGGGAAAAGGTGCAGAAAGTATCCTACCAATGAGAGTATTTCAGTGCATGTGAAAATGACATTTTCTTACTCTGAGCTTTTCTCGCCAAAACAAAGGGTGTTTGCAGGACCTTATTCAAAGGCTATCAGACTTCAAGAGGACTTCACCAGGTGCAACCTTGTCCTGCTGGAGGATTTGAATTTCCATTTCAGATATATAGGCCTTGATTTACAGAATTCTGTTTGGTAGAGTAGTGAAGGATATGTCTTCTGGCAAATTTAGAGATGACTGCTGGCCCAGCGTTCATCTCTGTATGCTCAAGAAGCTTAGTCGACAGCAGACATTAATTTACATGGATGTTGAACAAAGTCAGAAGGTAAAATCTTTGACTGAGATGACCAATGTGGTGTATGTGACTCATATTTCATTGTGGTCAGACTTAAATCCCTTTCAATTCCCACCTACAGGGCCGGAGTGTGGGACCATAGTAATTGTGCTATGCTCCAGTTTGTGGAGAGCAATTTTTTTAGAAGGCTTCTGATAGTCCCCAAGAGCACATCAACACCATTTTGGCCCTCTGAATTGGGCTTGAAGTACATTAAGGACCGTATTGGTCTTACCCCTTTGTTGTTATGGGCCAAAGTTTGGCTTTCACCTGAGTTAGAATACTCAAGATCTATTATTATGGACTGTCTTTCCATGTCCAATGTTGTGAAGATCCCTTGATTTGAATATTTGAAACATGTCTTTGGTGAAATGGGTTTAATTGAGCTTTCTTTAATCCTTTTAAAATTAATTCTCAAGCAAAACCCATAATTTGGTCCACATTTTTTTCAAGGGCAACCTTATACCATCAGCAGCTATTAAGACAGCAAAGAACTTTGAGTGTTGGCAATGTTAGCTCCCCCACAAATCAGCTACTATTATACCTATAATTTTTTCTGAATCCGCAGTACAGATTTTACCTGACTAAGTTTTATTTGGGTACTGTGAATTTCTTGGAAGCTTTCCCTAACCAAGGTGGATGGTCTGATAAGATCCTGCCACGTCCCTGCAACAACGTGGCAAAACAATCCACTCTGCACTTTGTCCTGTTCTCTGCACCTCTAAAACTTTGAGATCCTATTTTTTGCTTCCAATTTTGAGGCCTGGTCATCCCTGCTCTTACAGAGAATGTTTTAGCCATCTGTATTCACTTGATTTCATTGAGATTTGTTCTGCTGTTTTAAATTTTATGGGGAACACTTAAAATACATAAGCGACATGGATAAATGAGTTTATCAAGGTGTAGCATAAATAGTCAATATTTTCTGTTTTTAAAAAGGAAAGAACATTTTCAAATTTGCATATGCACTTTATCTATTCCGTAGAGTGTTAATTGATGCATTAATATTTATGAGAGCAATGATAGGAAATGAATGTTGGAATAGACCTACTCTGGGTTGTTATCTCCTCTCCTTACTTATTTGCTTGCGTTATTTATTGCATTTACTGATGTAGTGATGTGTTAATGAAATCATGTATTTATATTTTTAGCTAATGAAAGGTTGATTCTGGGCTTTAGTGATTTGCGTGGTAAATCAAATAAAGCTTTTCTGACCTGAACTGACTACTAGATATTGGTTTTCCGACTTTGATTATGCCCTGGACTCTGCTAACCAGACCCAGGGCCTGTGATCACATTAAAAGTACATGGTAATTAGGTATTGTTAGAAATGGGATCTCTGGTTGGCTAAGGCTTGCGCCAAAGCCAGGCAGAGACCACCACTCTAGTCAGGGCAAGGGAGTTACACACCAAAGATAACCCCTGCTCACCCCCTTGGTAGCTTGGCACGAGCAGTCAGGCTTATCCCGGAGGCCATGTGTAAAGCGTTTGCGCAACACACCCACAGCAACAACATACTAGGCACACCACAAAAGGGACTCCACACAAGGTTATATATAAAAATAGCCTTTGTATTATCATAAAACACATTAGAATAGTACTCACATAATATACATCGTGCCACCTGGCACGGGGTCATATTTACAAGGGATTATTTACACCTGACAGGACCAACTGGACCACTGTCAGAACCAGCTCAAAGCGAACTTAGTATATGTAGCACTTATAATAAATGTAGAACACATCATAAACGTACAACCAGTAATCACTGGTAACCACTGTACTTAGCATCAGCCTGTAACATAAACCACATTATGCACAGTATCACATTTAGGCGCGAATTACATTCTGCACCAACCTCACCAGCATAAACACATTATGCAATTACCTCACAAGTCTAAACGCATTAGACCCTAACCTCCTAAGTATAACTCACATTAGGGGCGTAAAGCACAGTAGAGAATAACTCACAACCTAAACGCATTAGGTAATAATAAAATCACAAGCATAAAAACATTATGCAGAACCTCATAATCATAACAGTACATTAGAGGTATAATACAGGGTGCGTAAATCATACTACATGAATACATTTCCTAGCACCCAAAATCACATCAGCACATAGATCAGATTAGGGCCTGGCGCCCTATAAACCTAACTGTCCCCCTGGCCAACTGGCCATCTCTAAAGGGGCTCAAATGCCCTATGTCCACAGAGTCAGGGCGCGCTGCCAACGCAGCGAAAGTCAAGGGTGCGCAACTGCGCAAACCTAAACGTAGCAGCTGCCCACTACTTGCTGGGCAGCTGGGAAGATATGGGGCAGCGGAGGGTATTTCACTCTTGAGTCACATCAAGAAAATGCCCCCAAAGAAAGAGTAACCTAAACGGTGCAGCTGCCCACTACTTGCTGGGCAGCTGGAGATATTCAAATGAGGCATGGACTCTCAATAGCCCCTTAAACAAATTATGCCCCCTTCGTAGGAGCCACGCACAGGCTCTCAAAATAAACATGTCACAGACGTTGCAGCGGCCCGCAACTGCTGCGCCGCTGGGAAGATCAGCCCCATACTGGGGGCACTAAGCAAATGCTCACGGGCCCCTCTGGGCCCTTTATCAGAAAAATGCCACTCGTTGGAGCGGCCCGCTGCCAGACGGGGCTGCTCTTGGGATGGGCACTGACACCGTCTCTGTGCCTCACAAGGCCCCACGAGGGGCGCCGGGAGCCCCCACCCTGGGGACTCCTACTTCAATCAAAGGCTGCCTCCCAATCGGCCCCCACTCACCGGACTCTGTACAGCGGACGAAGTCTCCTCTCTGTGGACTGCGGGCAGGACTCCGTCTCCGGGGCTCCCCTCACTCATGGGAGCCTCACCACACAATGCCTCTCTTCAGGATGAGGCGTAGCTTCACCCGGTCCCACTCACCGGGGTAGCTGAGAGGCTCCGTTCTCTTCTCTTTGCCGGGAAGGCCCCGGCGGCGCTTCCACTCGGGCGGAGGGGGCAGGCACCGACACTGTGCCTCACGCCCTCCCTCCGCCTCCATCACCACTGGCTGCGGGCTCCGGACTTCCGCATCGCCTTCTCCCGGCCGGGGGAAGGCGGAAATGGCGTCGGCGAGGTCCCGCCCAGAGTCAGGCGGATGCGCCTGACTTCCGTTTGCGATCGGGCCGGCGGCGGTGATAATTCTCTTTGCGGCAAAGTAGCGGGGTGGCCACCCGTAATAGACTCGAATATGCGGGGTGGGCACCCACGTTAATTAGAAAATAAAACGAAGTCGCAGGGTGGGCACCTGCGCACTAAAATCCGAAAAAGAAGCGGGGTGGGCACCCGTATTGCAGGTGTCACGGGGGAATCCCTACGCTGGGGATTCCCTCTGAAGGGGGCTGCACCGCGGCGCAGCCCCCAGGCTCTCTCTCGTAGCAAGGAAAGAGCCAGGTGCTCTTACAAATAAAAGCGAAGCGCTCACAGGGCGCAGGAGGCACAGAGGTCCTGGGGAATCCAGGACAGAAAAGGTCCCAGCAAGGAAGTCCTTCAGGGAGCAAGGGGCAAGCTGGGCCCAGGGAGGCAAGCCCTCCTGGGCCCCAGCAGCAGCACGCCCCCTCAGATTCAAGCACCAAAGTACAGAACAAGAACTGAACACTGAACATTTTCATGGGGTCACAGCCCCTTCTTTTATACACATTTCCCTTTGTTTCACAGCACAGGGCTGGGGAAAAACCAGACGCAACTGGTTTGGGGGAGCTTTGGAGCACTTTGTTTTGCTCAGCTCCTCTCTCCTTTCACAGGACAGGCTAGGGACATCAGACACACCACAGGGGTGGAGCCAGCATTGTAGAGGGAAGGCACAGCCCTATTCAGGTCCCAGGTGCAACTCCTCCCTCCCATCTAGATGCAGATCTCCCTATTCACCACTGCGCTGACTCACCCTGCCCCTGTCACTCACAAGCCAGACATGCAATTCACATCAGGCAGGCAGACACAGAGCACTCATAAATGCCAACTTCTAAAAGTGGCACTTCTCCACTAGTCACAATAAATCCGCGCACACCATTGCGCAGCATTTATTCTCACGAGTTCGCACATACTAAACTCGCCCCTGCACTCCACTCACACCAGGAATTACCATGGACACACATATCCCCCATGCATTCCTATGGGAGGGCAGGACAATCTCACCACACGCACTCAGCGCGCACGCACTTTACACTGGACCACAGTGCTAAAGTGCCCGGAGACTTAAAACTACTACCATACAAGGCAAAAAGTTTAGGGGTGAACCGGCCAAAAAGGTCCAAGTCCAACACAACCCCCTTCCAGCCAAAACGCAGGGCAGACCAATCACCACCGTGATGGGCTTCCCTGCTTGGGGCGATAGAACACGGACGCGGGCCCGCACTGCAGGGACACCCTCCGGTTCTATGCCACTTGGAACCCATGGAATCCATCTAAGAGAAAAAAACTCAGGACCAACTAGGCTACCCCACCGGTACCCCTTAGTTGTCCACGGCCAGGACCAGGCCCTAGGCCACCCAGATGCCACTGGTCCTTGCCAATCCAGAGTGGGGGGCAGTAACCCCTGGCATACAATAGCCATTCTCCACTCTCCCTCTCAGTGTAGTTCCAAACTACCACTGATCCTTCAACCTAAGGTCCGCACCCTCAGGCTGACCAGAGGTCACGGGCGAAGCATCTCCTCACCCTACCTCTACTTCTGACGTTTCGCGCTCTCCCAGGAGAAGCACCTACCAGAACACAACTCTCCCACCAGTTCAGGACCTCTCTCCATCACTGGTCTACCACCTGGGAAATAAATTCACCGGCTGCACCGGGGTCAGAGGCGAGGACTCCCTCCCTCTGTACCCCCTTTCAGAGTCCGATACCCTCCCAACTGGAGTGGTACCCCCTAAAAGGCAAAACCGGCCAGGACACTGATTACAGCCGCCCTGCTGTCCAGATCAGGAAACACCTGCTACTGGCTCCCCAACCCAGGGACGTACCCTTTGGTCAGATGCCCGGCGAACCAGGACTTCACGAGGGTGACACATAACTAATGGGTCGTGTGACAGTCTGCCCGGCGCAAACCCAGGGCAGAAGTGGCATCACCATGGTCACTTATTGGCGACTCAGCCCTGCTGGCTGGCCCCTGACCCACTGGCTCTTCCACTGGGTACTTTTTCCCCCTCTCACCCCTCACTCTGGACTTCTGCACCCTCCCAAGGGGAGTGGCACCGCCAGACACCAGAACTACTGGAACGCTGCTTACAGAGGCTCCACGTTCTCTAGACACTGGGAGATCCTCCTCAAATGGCCTACAAGTACAGCCTAGGCCCCCAACCTGGTGTTCCCTGAAGAAACCATCCAGGCCCTGGGACTGGGTTTCGGGCACACTCACTCCTTCTCCTCTGAGACAGGACGTGAGCCCCTACACCCCTCCCGCTACACTGGGACCTAGCTGGGCTACACTGAACCTCTTCCACCACACAGGACCGGAAGATACCCGAGCCACTCTTATTGGACTCACTCCCCCATGCAAGCTCCTTATTTCAGAGAACTCACACCCAAGTATTCAGCAAGCTCCTTATTTCAGAGAACTCACACCCAAGTATTCAGCAAGCTCCTTATTTCAGAGAACTCACACTCACTCGTCCAGTGCAACACACCATTTATCCACACACACCCCCCCCAGACCGGTGAGACAGTATCTACTGCCCCTGAATCTCAACCTGCACCCCTCTTACTGAGCACCAGGTACCATACTCTGGGAACGGGACGGGGAATTCATGCACTGGACACACTTCTGCTGCCACCACTGGATCCCACCCTTAATGGGGAATCCAGAAAACTCACACTGCACTTAGGGGATAATCTACCCTCCCGTGCTAGTGACTCTATACCAATTAAGTCCCCACTGTAGGCCAACCCAAGAACTAGCAGACAGCACAGGGGCAGTCCCTCCCTCAGCTGCAGGCCAACCCAAGAACCAGCACAATGGCTCCAGGGCAGTCCCTCCTCCAGCTTTAGGCCAACCCAATAGCAGTCTGCACAAGGGCAGTCACTCCTCCAGATTCTCTGGTTTCTGTCCTTGGCAGGACACCAAACTCATAGTGCAACATAAAACACATTTCAAAAAGAAATGACACTTAAAACAAACTCAGAAGCAATAATCCCTTTCCATGTGACTATCTAAAATGCAGAGTTTTGTAATGCAGCCAGTTGTCGCTGTGGTACTGCGCAAACGCAAGTCCAAATCCCCACCGCTGACAACCAATGTTAGAAAGGGGATCTCTGGTTGGCTAAGGCTTGCGCCAAAGCCAGGCAGAGACCACCACTCTAGTCAGGGCAAGGGAGTTACACGCCAAAGATAACCCCTGCTCACCCCCTTGGTAGCTTGGCACGAGCAGTCAGGCTTATCCCGGAGGCAATGTGTAAAGCGTTTGCGCAACACACCCACAGCAACAACATACTAGGCACACCACAAAAGGGACTCCACACAAGGTTATATATAAAAATAGCCTTTGTATTATCATAAAACACATTAGAATAGTACTCACATAATATACATCGTGCCACCTGGCACGGGGTCATATTTACAAGGGATTATTTACACCTGACAGGACCAACTGGACCACTGTCAGAACCAGCTCAAAGCGAACTTAGTATATGTAGCACTTATAATAAATGTAGAACACATCATAAACGTACAACCAGTAATCACTGGTAACCACTGTACTTAGCATCAGCCTGTAACATAAACCACATTATGCACAGTATCACATTTAGGCGCGAATTACATTCTGCGCCAACCTCACCAGCATAAACACATTATGCAATTACCTCACAAGTCTAAACGCATTAGACCCTAACCTCCTAAGTATAACTCACATTAGGGGCGTAAAGCACAGTAGAGAATAACTCACAACCTTATCGCATTAGGTAATAATAAAATCACAAGCATAAAAACATTATGCAGAACCTCATAATCATAACAGTACATTAGAGGTATAATACAGGGTGCGTAAATCATACTACATGATTACATTTCCTAGCACCCAAAATCACATCAGCACATAGATCAGATTAGGGCCTGGCGCCCTATAAACCTAACTGTCCCCCTGGCCAACTTGCCATCTCTAAAGGGGCTCAAATGCCCTATGTCCACAGAGTCAGGGCGCGCTGCCAACGCAGCGAAAGTCAAGGGTGCGCAACTGCGCAAACCTAAACGTAGCAGCTGCCCACTACTTGCTGGGCAGCTGGGAAGATATGGGGCAGCGGAGTGTATTTCACTCTTGAGTCACATCAAGAAAATGCCCCCAAAGAAAGAGTAACCTAAACGGTGCAGCTGCCCACTACTTGCTGGGCAGCTGGAGATATTCAAATGAGGCATGGGCTCTCAATGGCCCCTTAAACAAATTATGCCCCCTTCGTAGGAGCCACGCACAGGCTCTCAAAATAAACATGTCACAGACGTTGCAGCGGCCCGCAACTGCGGCGCCGCTGGGAAGATCAGCCCCATACTGGGGGCACTAAGCAAATGCTCACGGGCCCCTCTGGGCCCTTTATCAGAAAAATGCCACTCGTTGGAGCGGCCCGCTGCCAGACGGGGCCGCTCTTGGGATGGGCACTGACACCGTCTCTGTGCCTCACAAGGCCCCACGAGGGGCGCCGGGAGCCCCCACCCTGGGGACTCCTACTTCAATCAAAGGCTGCCTCCCAATCGGCCCCCACTCACCGGACTCTGTACAGCGGACGAAGTCTCCTCTCTGTGGACTGCGGGCAGGACTCCGTCTCCGGGGCTCCCCTCACTCATGGGAGCCTCACCACACAATGCCTCTCTTCAGGATGAGGCGTAGCTTCATCCGGTCCCACTCACCAGGGTAGCTGAGAGGCTCCGTTCTCTTCTCTTCGCCGGGAAGGCCCCGGCGGCGCTTCCACTCGGGCGGAGGGGGCAGGCACCGACACTGTGCCTCACGCCCTCCCTCCACCTCCATCACCACTGGCTGCGGGCTCCGGACTTCCGCATCGCCTTCTCCCGGCCGGGGGAAGGCGGAAATGGCGTCGGCGAGGTCCCGCCCAGAGTCAGGCGGACGCGCCTGACTTCCGTTTGCGATCGGGCCGGCAACGGTGATAATTCTCTTTGCGGCAAAGTAGCGGGGTGGCCACCCGTAATAGACTCGAATATGCGGGGTGGGCACCCGCGTTAATTAGAAAATAAAACGAAGTCGCAGGGTGGGCACCTGCGCACTAAAATCCGAAAAAGAAGCGGGGTGGGCACCCGTATTGCAGGTGTCACGGGGGAATCCCTACGCTGGGGATTCCCTCTGAAGGGGGCTGCACCGCGGCACAGCCCCCAGGCTCTCTCTCTTAGCAGGGAAAGAGCCAGGTGCTCTTACAAATAAAAGCGAAGCACTCACAGGGCGCAGGAGGCACAGAGGTCCTGGGGAATCCAGGACAGAAAAGGTCCCAGCAAGGAAGTCCTTCAGGGAGCAAGGGGGCAAGCTGGGCCCAGGGAGGCAAGCCCTCCTGGGCCCCAGCAGCAGCACGCCCCCTCAGATTCAAGCACCAAAGTACAGAACAAGAACTGAACACTGAACATTTTCATGGGGTCACAGCCCCTTCTTTTATACACATTTCCCTTTGTGTCACAGCACAGGGCTGGGGAAAAACCAGACGCAACTGGTTTGGGGGAGCTTTGGAGCACTTTGTTTTGCTCAGCTCCTCTCTCCTTTCACAGGACAGGCTAAGGACATCAGACGCACCACAGGGGGTGGAGCCAGCATTGTAGAGGGAAGGCACAGCCCTATTCAGGTCCCAGGTGCAACTCCTCCCTCCCATCTAGATGCAGATCTCCCTATTCACCACTGCGCTGACTCACCCTGCCCCTGTCACTCACAAGCCAGACATGCAATTCACATCAGGCAGGCAGACACAGAGCACTCATAAATGCCAACTTCTAAAAGTGGCACTTCTCCACTAGTCACAATAAATCCGCGCACACCATTGCGCAGCATTTATTCTCACGAGTTCGCACATACTAAACTCGCCCCTGCACTCCACTCACACCAGGAATTACCATGGACACACATATCCCCCATGCATTCCTATGGGAGGGCAGGACAATCTCACCACACGCACTCAGCGCGCACGCACTTTACACTGGACCACAGTGCTAAAGTGCCCAGAGACTTAAAACTACTACCATACAAGGCAAAAAGTTTAGGGGTGAACCGGCCAAAAAGGGCCAAGTCCAACAGGTATAATTACAATTGGTACTGACAACCTCCCTGTAAGTTCCTAGTGTATGGTATGGTATGTAGGATGAGAGGCCCGGCAGATTTAATGCACTTAAGTGTGCAGTGCTGTGTGTTGCCTGCTGTCATTTTAAAGGCAGCCCTGTGTTGCAGACTGCTTTTAGAATAAAACTATATGCAAATTCGACTTTGAAATTATAGGTACTTCCAAAGTCTTAAACTACCTTATTTGTACATGTAAGTCATCCCTAAGTTCTTCCCTAGGTTCCCCACAGGTAGGGTACCTTGTAACTATAAGCAGGGACATTTTAAAAGATGTTTTATGTGCCCTGGTGAGGAAACAACTGGCAATTTCGTTTTTCCCTATTATAGCACATTGGCTCCATAGGCTAACATGGAATAATAAAGTATAACTATTGATAGGAGTGAGCTAAAATATACTTCAAAGTATTAAAATGATAAAATAAATCCAACGACTCACCAAGGTTAGATTTATTATAACTATCACAGAAAGAAGTGTTAGAACTTTCTTTTCTGATGAAGCAAAATCCAGCCTTCCAGCAGCTTCTGCTGATCAGCCAGCTTTTGACAGGCTGATTCAAACTGCTCTGATGAAGTGTGAAGTGCCCTGCATGGAGGCAAAGGAAATCTGGTGGGGGGAGATCTGCAGTTGCAGAGCAAAAGGCAGGATTGGGGTGGAGTAGCCAAACTGGTCTTCAAAGATGGAATGACAGTTAGGGCAGGACACAGGCTCACCCCCACATCCTGCACCCCCAGACAGACAGGGGCCCCAGTAATTGAATTAGCAGAGGGGCTGGAAGGATAGTGTTATGGAAACTGAGCCATGCCAGAGGGTTGGCCTAGCCAATCTTAACCTCCAGGAGAGAGTTTCTCAATTTTGGATTTTAAAGAATAGGGCTTTCTGGGAGAATAATATGCCACACTTTGGAGGAAGTTGTCATACCTGAGGGTGGCACCCGGCACCCAATTTGTTAGGGATGCCCCCTGCTTGTCACCCAAAAACACTGGATAAATGTGGGAGAGCTGCCCAGCAACTCAGATCCCTGCCTTGAAACTACAAGAAGAAGAATGACTGCCCTGTTGGACCCTAGTCTGCAGAAGAGAGGACTGCACTCATAAGGACCGCACCTGGTGCGCACTTTGATCTCCAGCCCAAAAAGGACTTTGCCTTACTTTGAAAGTGGAAGGAAGGGACTCCCTGAAAGAAACATGTTAAAAAAAGCTCAAACTGCATCATCTGGAACATTTTGGGAGAAGTTCCACAACTTTAGAAAACTTTGGAGAATTGTTGGTAAACGCTCCATAAGTTGACCGACCCGTTGACGTAGGTCAAGCCAGCAACATCGAACGGCAACTCGACCTGAGATTCAGGTTTGCCCAGCTGAAGCTCCGGTGCTTTTCATCGTCAACAAGACTTCTAGGAGATGATCGAGCTGAGCCAAGCTGCTGTCATCGAAAACACAGTTGCCCTGACGAGAAGCCTCGCTCGACATCGAGAGAAAAAGCTTTCAAAAAGTGACTAAGTCAAAAGGTAAAAAAGTGACCGGGCCCTACCGCTAAGTGTACGCTCCAACATGGTTGGCCTGAAACTTTGACTTTGGCTCAGTCAAGCCTGACCAGATGTATAAAAGTGGCGCTTTTGGCTTATAGGCACTAGAAAGTGTTTATTCTTTAAAAAATTCATATCTCCGGTACCCTAAATTGGATTTTTGTCCTTTTGATGTCATTTTAATCATAACAACATTTCCTATTTTTATAAATTGGTGTATTTTTATTTTGTGTTGTGTCTTTCTTATTTAATGTATTGGTGTTTTTAAATGCTTTAGAGACCTGTCTCTTAGCTCGCAGCCAGCTAACTTCCAAGGGTTGAGCAAGGGAATAAATTATTGAGACCTTGACTGGGCCTGATATTGTGATTGTGGCCTTACTACTAGTGGTAGGTACCTACTTACTCCTACTAATAAACCACATTCCAACACTTTCACCTAGCATTATACAACTATGCAACTCCTCACCATTCTTAATATGCCTTTTCTCCAAAACAAAGATGCAAATGGCCCCATGCCATGTCTAACACCTTCATCAAGACCTGACTTCTCAGCCAGTACGTTTGACAAGCTTGCTTGCAATCACCCCTCAAGATTAGATGATATATAGAATATAAAACAAACACAGCACAAAATGGTGGTAGGATGGTGGTATGTCTACTATCTCTCTTTTTTCTCTACTTCTCTTTTCTTCTACCTGTGCAATAAAATACAAAAATATAAAATGCTAAATCGTTAAGGTACTATATTGCATATTTTTATAATTTATCTAAAGTTGAATTTCCATTAGCGTTCTTTACTACATTCTAAATATTGCCTTGTTTCTGTGCAATGTACTGACTAAATCTATAGGTGTGTTTATTATGTACTTCTTGTGATAAACGTTTTCAAACTTAAAAAAGGATGGTGGTAAGAAATATGCAAGAAAAGTGTGGATTGTTTTATCATCTTTTTAAAACAATGATATAATCACTTCTAAAATTGACACTATTATCCAGAGATCAAATGAAAATATGCCTGAAAAACATCTACACATTTAGCGATTATATTTTAATACATTCATCCCTTCCTTGATGCAGCGCTCCAGTCCCTGCTCCTACCAACTACACCTGTCTTTTTTTGAATGGTGGAACGCCACATCAATAACTGCAACTTTCCCCGAAAATTAAAAATTAAAACACAAAGCACTTCTTAAAACACCTAGGCCTTGCCATTTCTCCATATGGCTCCCATTCAAGCGTTGGTATATCATCAGTAATTGAATAAGCTCTTAAAGAAAATTCACCAAACTGCAAGAATTTCGTTTTATTTATTTATTTGTTTACTTACTTCTGTTCGGCTTTATGCCGTAGTTTACTACCCCCCACCCTGCTCCTCCCCCGCCCCGCCCCACCGCGGCACTCCCTCCACGAGCCGCTACTGTGCAACGATAGCAACCACTATGAACACTTGCATACAATTCCTGTTTATTGGCCACTGACTTCCGGCATTCTGCACTTTGTCCTGGACAAACAAGTCAGACGTGCTTCACTGATGCACTTTGTGTAGGTGTGCTTTGTGAAGCACGAAACTTTACTTTCCGTTTTTACTCGTCTCTCTCTCCTTAAAATTCATAAGTAAATCACTCCTGAGGTTGGATTAAGAACTAATTATAGAAAAGGATTTGTGAATCATGATTAACCCCCCGTTTATAGTTTCCTAATGTGGAGAAGGCATGGAAGGCACACGTGTAACCCAGATGCCCTTGTATTCCCTTCCAAAGGAAGAACTTTACACCGAGGTCAAGCTTGGAAACTGTCATGAACATCATTGTGAGCAAAGAAGCACTTTCTTATCCAAAATATTGCACAACGCACACCTGAATCTAGGGGCCTGATTCACAGAACGAACTTACGTCAAAAAGGTAAAGTTAGTACTTTTTGGTATTCACAGAATACACTTACTCATTTTGGTATTCACAGAATGAACTTACTTATTTCGGTATTCACAGAAGTTAGTAGTCCTAACTTTAGGACTCCTAAATGCCTTCTGTGAATACCGAAAGTCTTAAAGTTAGGATTTTTCTCAGTTTAGGAGTAGTAAAGTTAGGACTCCTAACTTTACTACTCCAGAAGGCATTTAGGAGTCCTAAAGTTAGGAGTCCTAACTTTACTACTCCTAAACTGAGAAAAATCCTAACTTTAAGACTTTCGGTATTCACATTTAGGTATTTAGGTATTTAGGTATTTAGGAGTCCTAAAGTTAGGACTACTAACTTCTGTGAATACCGAAATGAGTAAGTTCATTCTGTGAATACCAAAATGAGTAAGTGTATTCTGTGAATACCAAAAGTACTAACTTACGTTTTTGACGTAAGTTAGTTCTGTGAATCAGGCCCTAGGACTCCAGGCAACACATTTCTGTCATGTCCCTGATGACTTTACAGTGTCCAGACATGGGTTGGAACAATGTCATAGCGGTGAGCAAAATAATTATATGCTATGTGTTAAAGAGCGAAATCATTCAGATAAGGCTTATGAAATTGCTCTGCTTAACATGCTCTCTGCTGACTATAAGATTGTCCCACAACTAAAATGCAGCAAAATTCAAGGGCGAATCAAGCACCATCTGGCAGCATTTTTAGCCTGCAAACGCTTCAATCAATTTAGAAATGTGCGGAGCAGCTCTGAAATATGGCAAGGGGCGTTGATATTGACTTTGCAATAAAATGTTCAGAGTCCTGCTAAAGTGCTTCCTAAACAAGCCACAAATTTGTTGAGGTAATAAGGAAGATATAAGATGTGTAGGCTTCTCTCTAAAATGAAAATGTATATATTTGTTTAAGTGCTCAGGTAAGCACCTTTTGTGAAACGACCAATTAATATTAATTTAAGAATTGAATTGCGCACATAAACCATCGCACATAAAAAAACATACAAACAACTTACCATAATGAACGCTGCTGTGGGAATTGTCGAATGTGAAAGGTTGGCAGGTGAAGGGCCAGGAACGGTTGTTTGTTAATTTATAAAATGAGGCACTGCAATCATAAAAGAAGCTTAGCAATAGCCTCTTAATTCTGCTTGCCCAAGCCGAATGTATGAAAACTGCTGAGGACTTCAAATAATTCATTGGGGGATATTCTCAAGAACGTGTGATAATTATCGCAAAATTAGCTTAACGCAACTTTGCACATCGCAGTCCATCGCGGGAAAATAACACTGTGTTAACATTGTATTCTCAACACGGTGCTACCATGCGATAGGCTCACGCTAACGCGTCAAATGACCGCGATAAAATTACCGTGACGGCAAAAAAACGCGAAACACGAACGCAAAAAAAGTGGCGATGTGGCCAACCGCGATAAAAAAATCTGCGATAACCAGCGACAGGCCTGCAATTCCCACGTGTCATGCGGGAAAATGCACTACAAAAGCACTGAAAAACACGAACAAAATAATTTAAACTGCGTAGCACCATGGAGGAAGCCGGAGCAAGTACAGAGGACGACCAGAACCCCACAAGCCCCCAGGAGGACCAGCCTGGGACCTCGGGGTCACGGAAGGGCAAGGAGAAGAAGACGAGGTTCAGTCCGCAGGAAAACAGGATCATCATCACGGAGGTGATAGAACACCACCAACAACTGTACGTCACCTGCAACGTGTCATTGGCAAATAAAAATGCAATATGGCAGTCCATCCTGGACAAGGTGAATGCAGTCAGAGTGAGGAGGAGGACAATTGGAGCGGTCAGGAGGCGCTGGAATGATGCGAAGCGCAAAACCAAGAAGAAACTCGCTGACAACCATCAGATAGCAATGCAGACTAGAGGTGACAGTCCAGCGGAACACCAGGAGCTGGATGAGATGGAGGAAATGGTGGCCACAGTCATCAGTGGGGAGACGGTGGCAGGAGTTGGGGGTCCGGACACTGCTCGACATGACCTGACACAACAGCACCAGAGTGAGTACCGAACAGGGACTGGGGGGACGGGGGGAGATGGGCACAATGGCACACATGCACAATTAAGTAGAGCACACTGCACACCCACAATGACACTGGATCATGTCCCTGATCCCCTTGGCACACTGCAGCACACATACAAACAGCAAGTAGGCCCCGTCCACTATGGGCACAAAGGGGTCCCTCCCCACACAGCAACCAATCTCACAACCAACCCATGCACATGTGTCTAAACCAGCAAAGCTGCGTGTCTGTGAGCCACACTGACAATGCAAGTGACACCGCATGACGAACAGCATGGCTGCAGTCCAATTATCATGACATGGTGCACGCCACGACACTGAGGTGGCTGAGTGTGGAACACACCCGTAAAGGAGCAGGTCACACTCTGACACATCCACCTGCACAAACAACCCCAGACGTCAACAACACATCGGCGGATAAACCATGCCCAATAGTCCAAAATACGAACTCGAGCCAAAATTAGCCAAATCTGCAACATCTCAGCACTGTAGAAGCACAGAAGACAAAGGCACACCTCCTCAAAGGGATAAGGGCAGCAAAATCACAGCTGCAGGCGTGACTCTCCCACAATGCAGCACACACACATAGCAATAACAGCACATCAACATTGACGACAATGTGGTACAAAGTGCAACACTTTCACTACAGAACAGAGGACACAACTGGTTCCGCTTGTGTGTAGAAACTGGCCAATCACATCTGGCATAGCAGGAAACTGTGAGATGATAATGTACGTGTACGACCTCACATCCGTGATGTAGTTCAAATGTCCACTGTCCCGCATTCCCGCATCAAATAGTCAGCTCCTCCCAAACAGTCACAATGTACATTGTCATGCAGTCTGTATGTAAACTTGAACAATGCGTCAACATACATGTCAACACAATGTTAAAATGCATCTCCCCTTCACATTGCAGAGGGACAATCAACACCTCCTGCAGAGCAGACCAGACAACTCATCAGTGATGATGAAGAGGACCTCCACACCTTCGACACCGATGACCTACAACAGCTCATGGACAGCTACCGCAACCCACCTCCAGGAGCAGGGCAGCCCAGCTGCATCGAGGAGACCCCACCCCCTGCACAGACCACACAGCAGGAAGCACCCACCACCACGGCTGGCTCCCAGCACCTCACCCAAGAACACATCGCATTCCAAGGCCATGTGTTAGACTGCCAGAAGGAGGTGGCTGAACAGGTGCGGGTGGGGTACGACCTCATGGCAGCCAAACTAGATGACATACGTGGGTGTCTAAGTCCCATCAGGGACCACTTAAACTCCCTAACGGACACCCACAGTTCGCTCCATGATGTCCAACAATCCATGCCCGACATCGCTGGAGTCATGACTCTGAGAGGAGAACAACTGCCTAGTCAGAGTGGCCTCAGCGATGTCAGCCGAGAGTTGGCACAGATGCTGAGGATAATGGAGAACATGGAGTGGATGCATGGGGAAAGAATGGCTGCCACGGATGCACACCAGCGAAAAGTTGTTGGGATCTTCCATGCCCTGCAGATCCTCATCATCGCATTGCTGCCACTAAGGCAGTCGCTGATGAATGCTGCTGGTACTTCTACACACACATCTCTGGCCCCTGATG